>LUCM01001434.1:42262-104540 GCA_008360955.1 Fasciolopsis buskii | reverse complement strand
GACTCACTTTCGATTGATGTCTGCTGTGTGAGTGAAACACGAATTCAGGATTCGAATAGAGTACAGTAATTCAACTAGCTGCGCCAAACGTCTCGTCAAGATATTTTCTTCGCACTTCAGGAGACGAAGCAGCTCAAGCTGTGGGTCAGCGTGGTGTAGGAATAGTCTTGAGTGAGAAGGCTGAAGCAGCCCTTTTAGATTGGATCCCAGTCAACAGTCGCTTGTGTGCCATGAGACTGCAGGGATCAGTTGGCGTCCGGAAGGATAGTAGTGTTAAGCGTAGTTTATTTGTTATCTCGGTATACGATCCAACAGACTGCAGCACTGATATGGAGAAAGACGAATTTTACGACAACCTCGTCACTCTTGTTCGGAAGAGCAAACGCTCTGACATTGCAGTGGTAGCAGGTGACTTTAATGCACAAGTTGGAAAACTGAGTGCATCGGAGTTTTGTTTAGGTGGGCGATGCGCCTTGCCTGCACAGCGAACAGACAACGGAGAAAGACTTCTCCCATTCTGTGTAGATAATCATTTATTCCTATCTAGTACGAATTTCCGACACAGTTCGCATCGCACAGCGACGTGGCGTTCTTACTTGACAGGTACACTGAATCAGATTGACCATATCGCAGTTAGCTACCGTTGGCGCGGTTCTGTCCAGAACTGTAGACCATACTGGACCACGTTTGTCGAATCGGACCATGCGTTAGTTTTAATGCGAATTCTGCTGCAGCTGAATGGCCACCGACGCAGGCCACAAACCCGATTGGCTGTCGAACGTTTTTCTGATTCGGCTGTTCGCAACAGTTATGAACAGAAACTGTCCGAGGAACTAAGAACTTCGACTAGCATCAATGTAGACGAGCGGTGGGATCAAATTGAGCAGACGATGCATTTGGCAGGAGATTTCGCCTGTGGTCCTAGTTCCTGCTTCCGCCAAATGCACTGGACCTCGCAAGGGTCGCTGGTTCTGATGGAGCTAAAACGCCAGGTTCCCAACTGCAAGAAAGTGCGCTTTCCAATCTCAACCAAAAGAATCCCGTCGTGGTACACTGTTAATTGAAAGTTGGTGTGAGTTGTGAAATTCTTCTTTCGTTATATTGTCAGCCATGCTGGTCGCCGCAGAGAAGGTTATCAGCGCCAGGTTCTTGAGAGAACCCTTAAAGCTTGCTACCACTACTCTGGAGGGCATTGGCTCGCGGGAGTCTTGTGCTGTTAGCTTTGTCGCTTGAGGTTATTGCAACACCGTGAAGTTCACAGTTGTCCGCTAGTTTGCTGTTGTAGTACGGCCAGTAGTTTGTATCCGCCACCGGAATCTTGATACATCATGAGCCCGAACTTTTGGGAAGCAAGCAATACCTACGCGGTGCTCATGTGTTGATGCTCTGGCTGCCCGCAGCTAACAGAGTTCTTACACCTCAACATGCTCTATGAGCTAGTTTTCGACAGGAAGTGTCCTAGCTTGTTGTCACCTCAACTACTAGGACCAGGAGATGCCTTAGCATGATGAGATCAATGAAAGTCGTGGTGACCCTTAGAGATACTCGGAAATAAGTTGCAGGTGCTGCCGCTAGTATCCCTGTCCTTTTTTGAGGATGTTCCTCTAGTCTTTGCACATCCAGGTGCGACCTGCAAGGTAGCAGGACTGTTCCAGATTAGCCGGTGACCATTACCTCGTCCATTCTCCTTTTGTGGAAGCCTTATCCAGATAAAACTTGCCAAGGCACAATGGCCCTATTCGGTGGCAGCCCACACTTGCCAGGTCACAGTTTCGTATTTTTTTTAGGAAGGAGGCTTGCCTGGCGGGAAGCCACCATAACTTGGATACTGCCATTGCCGCTCATTTCATGAATATGGCCCCAAATTCTCCACTGTTAAAGCCGGCTTGGCGATTAAACCTCTATCCGTAACCTTGGGACGCACTAGGTGGCGTGCAGCCCTGCCCTGGTCTGGTTTTGCAGTTTCCCGGTGTGACGTGTTTGGTCCCAAACGGAATAATGAGCTTCTTCTCGCCGAAGAATATCAGAGAAATAAGCCAACCTCTTATTGCAAACAAGAATCTAGTCAGCAAACAGCGCATTTGCAAAGTGGTACTTAGGGGCACGAAATCTTAGATTCGGAGGGGGCGGTACCAGTAGGAGTTACAAATGCCTGCATGCTCAGTAGCGTAATAGTACCGTCTTAGACGGCGCAACAGTCAGCTGAGCAGCTAAACTGCATTTATTCAAATAAGCCCGCTGGTGTCTGCAGAAAAGCGTACACTGAAGGAAATCACGGATAGCCACGATTGAGTGCTCACGTACTTTACTCTGTCATAGTTTGTTGAGATTAGGAATTTTTGTAGTGATGTCCCATTTGTCTGCCTCTCCATGAAGTTTTCTCCAATTCTGATCCAGTTGTATTGGACGCGAAAACAATTTACTGAACAGGAGGCCCTAAAGTCGTAGAGTTGGCCTTGAATCTCTCTAGAGGCTTCTCCATTTACTCGGAGTGGAGGAATGTCAGCATTAACAAGATCCGATCGTACGTGCACATATATATCCGTGTCGACAGCGTCCCGCAATGTCTGGATGACAGACATCCCTAAAATGAAATGAATGCTGTTAGACAATCTGTAGGGAACCGTATTTCGTCCGTCACTCAGACAGCTGACCGATACAAGTGGAATACTCGCTAGGTGATATCAAGTGGAGTCAAAAATCCTAAGCATTGTCGGTAGGTTCTTTATAATGGATTGGTGCGCATAACAATAAAGGTGAAATTCAAAGAAAGCAATCACCCCAGTTAACGGAATTATTTGTCCCGTCGTATGATTCAATGACAGTCCGGAAGCAACACTGAAATAGCATGACAGAATCGCACATACAGTGTTCCTATAGGATTAATAATTGGAAAATGCCCAGCTAACTTTGGCAAAACTGTTATCACGTCTTAGCAGTGCCTGTCAATTATCTAGCTAGGGTCAGTGAATCGTTATCCTCGGGGATGGTGTTGTCCTTTTCTGTCGATTCAGAATTATTGGAAGTGTGCGTTTCTACAGTGGCACTGTACCGTTTGATGGTTACTGCAAGGTTGTTTTCTTTTCCCGCCCACGTAGGTAAACTCACCGCTGCCCCTGGAAATTCTCTTTTTTATGGAACCACGTAACTCTGGGAAATAGGCCGTGGTCTATTAAGCTCGCCCCGTTGTTTAACGCAGAATGACGATGAAAGGTCGCGCCCAGTAGCTCTCCTTCAGATATACCGGTGGTGTTTGCTGTCACGAAGTCATTAATAGTCTATCATCGTGTAAGCTCTGATTTCAATCTTATCGGTTGTTGCCAATTATTTTTTTGTCCATGAATTTAGGGAATGGTCTGTTGATTGTTCGCTCCGTTACTTTGTGGGATGTTTACCAAAGTTCGTAATGTAACCGCTATATCAAATGTCAGATTGGTGTAAACTGATGCTAATCCGACTCCACACTAGTAGGTAAAAACAGCCAACTGTCCAGGAAACCGGTTTTTTGCCGTTGACGTCTGCGGCAAGTCGTGCAAGTTTACTTTCAGTGATATGATGAATGGGCTGCACTTCGATGTCCTCCCATGGTTTCTGAGTGAAGATCCCCGATTTATTTAGTGCGCTGGAGTTTTTTGTGCTCGCATCAGGCCTAGTTAGCCGCCAGGTTTATGTTGTGAGCATGTCGGTCTGCGATTTTGCTGCTCCGCCACAGTAGTTCCGTTCTTGTGAAGTTATCAGCCGAGATAGCGGCACTTTCATACAGAGAATTCATGTACGCGCCGCCGGACTGTGAATACGCTTGGCATAGTAATCGACTATCCTTTGTTCGACGAAGGTAAACCGCAATCATCCGTCCGCAGAATTGGCAGCGGTTATTAACGGAGCGTCGCCGATTGAGGTTCAGCCTACCTGCTTGGCTGTCATGTCATTTGTAGTTGAATCTACCAGGTTCGTCAAAATTACCCCTTGCCGTCGTTAACCATCGCGTTCTGTCCAACGTTCTATGGCATATGACTTCTTGATGAGTATTGTTCTGATCTTCGAAAGTGTAAGTCAGTCGCAGAATGCCCCAATCTCGTTTTTTATATTACGGGAATTTGTAGGCGGTTGGCGCACATGCTCTAATGTTCTGCCGCAACGGACCGAGTCGTCAGCATACCATTTAATACAACGGTTAAAAATAAGTTAAGGATAAACTATAAACTTAGTATCATTTATGGTCCTCGTTTAGTCAACCCGTGTCATCTGATCCCAAACGTCACTCTTTCCGCCATACCCTCACTGATAACGCCCAATATTTGCAACGGTACGTTGTCAAATAATGTCCAGTGATTTTCATTCCTGATGCCCACATATTCTCAAGTTTCGTTAGCTTTTCAATCCAGGCTCCTTCAATGTGCGCACGTGAAACACAAATTAAGGATTCAACTAGCATAGTCTAGCTGACTGTGCCGAATGTCTTTTCAAGGTTATTCGTAAGCACCTCAGTAGGCGATGCACGTCAGTGTGGTGTAGGAATAGTTTTGAGGGGAAAAGATGAAGTTGTCCTTTCAAACTGGATCGGTCGTTTATGCGCCACAAAACCGCAGGGATCTGCCATCTCACGAAAGGATAGAAACTTGTTTGTCAACTCGGCACACACTACAACACACCAGTGCTGATGTGCGCGAGGTCGAGTTCCATGGCGAACTCGTCACCTGTTTGCAAAAGCAAAGACTTTGACATGCTAGTGGTAGCAGGTGATTTTAATGCACAAATTAGAGCTTGGTGCTCCCGAAGCTTAATTAGGTAGGCGCTGTGCGTTGTTCCTTTAGTGTACAGATAACGGGGATAGACAATCGTTTATTCCCGTCTAGCACGAATTTCCGACACGGTTCGCGTCGCCCGGCGACTTGGCGCTCTAACTCTACAGGTGGTCTAAGTTAGATTGATCATATCACGGTAGGCTATCGATGGCACGGTTCTGTCCACAATTAAAGATCATACTGGTCCACGTAAGTTGGATCGGACCATGCATCGATCTTAATGCGATTTTTGCTGCAGCCCAGTTTCTGTCAACGCACACCGTAGGGCTGTTTGGACGTAGAACATCTGTCTCATGCACAGCTGTTCTCACCATTCATGGGCAGAAACTATCAAACGAGTTAAGAAACCTGAGCAGCATCAGGTTTGACTCTTCCCTCTGGTGGCCTCAGCGATATTTTCTTTTGCTATCTTCTGTAGGTTCACTCTTCGTCTACCTTGCCTATTTCACTGTTGCCTCAGCATCTTTTAGCTCAGGGGAAAATGCTATGGTCATTGAGGCTTGCCCTGTTGTTTAACGATGATTGCGTGTTGTTTAGTATCCCCCTTGAGGATGGTTGGACCGACTGAGGATTCCCGAGAACACCAGAATAGCCGGCCGTGCTTGTTAGGGCATCTTTTTCCATCGGTTGATGGACTTACCATTTCAAAGATGCCAGTTAATGGATTCACTCAGTGCACCTCACCCGCAGCTTCGTGTTCGAAGCGTTCTTTTCCATGTCTTTTGTCGCTGCGATTGTCAAGATTATTCTGTCGGAGCATAATGTGGTAATGGTGTCGGCTCCTGGAATAAAGTGGCAACACTCTTGGAGTAAACCTGTTCAAGCCAATAGTCTTGGTAATTGACGGGTTGAATCACTTGTATATGTTCTTCGATAACCTCGATCAGTCTTAGTTATTCAGCGATTGGCCACGAGTTTATTCGTTCATATACGCATAAAAAGTGAGGCACGTGGATGAAGACTTACTAGGACGCCTTCTCTCCATTTTTTACACTTATGACAACTTCCTTCAATACGGAATTTACCACTTCACACAAGCAAAAAGCGGGTATTCATCAATTTATTTTCTCGAAGAATTCTGACTAATGTGCCTGTTTATTCTCCCGTTGCACTTCTCTAGCCAACGCCGCTAATCGGAATGCTGTTCAATTAATACGACGACGGCTTTTGATCACTAGTGACCTAGCTGGTAAATTCGGCTGATCTGTGGACCGATGATGACTGTCACAATTTGCCGCTGAAAGCAGTCTGTCTGTTATGGAAGACCTGGCGGTTGATGAGGAACGGTGGCAAGGAGGCACGGACAATCCACATGTTTGTCGAGAAAATTGTAACCGTCCCGTGGATCAACCATCACGTCCCATTCTGTCACCACTGTTTCTATCTTGTCGCTTATACCTCCATATTTTCAAAAGTTTTTGTATCGTTTTGTTATATCTAACCGTTATGTCCCGGTAAAGTTGAGGCGACACTACTGCGGTCTCCCTTGAAAAACTGCATGTGAGACTTGTCAGGATCATTGTTCAGCTTGATTGAGTCGCGTTGTGCACGCTCTTGTGCGTGGCTCTTTCAGTGGCAGTCACTCGCGACATCAACCACCTTTCTACTTGCAAGCATCACTTTAAATGGAGTTATCATTCTTTTTATCCTTATTGAATTAAGAGCAAGTACTGGCAATTTCTAGTTGCCGGACATTTCAAGCGATGCTCTCAGTAGACCTTGTCTACCACCAAAACATCGATTTCAAAAAAAACTATCGACTTTTTTATTTAATCGTCCGATTGATTTACAGTAAGATCCGATCAGTTATTTCTTTCAACTGTGAGACAAACGAAGCGGCTTAGTTGGCACGTGGCCACATGTTAAAGATGTGCTAAAACGACCTTACCACCTCTGGAGCAAACCGCATGTCATGTGAGAATCGAAGACAAGATTGAACAAGCGTCCTCACTGCACAATCGCAATCAAGGCTGAAATATTGTCAACCTGGAAACAAGAACCAAAGGTATTCCTACTCTAATGATGATCACCAGAAAAACTCATCGTTAAAATAAGATAGCTTCAAGACAATTCGGAATGCTTGTTATATTTTGAATCGATTCTGAGAGTCACTGGTGTATCTACTTGCAGATTTGCGGATATCCCATCAGTGAAAATAACTCATTTTCGTAAATGCACTGCGTTCTTTCATTGTTCGGTCACCGGAACAAGCAATTGCGATAAAGAAAATTGTTGAATATTTTATTGTAACAAGTTGGTATCGAGGGAAATCACGAACCTCGCTCAAGTTGTGTATGAATGGAGGAAGTGTACGAACATCGCTGAGAGCTTAAGTTTATGTGAATAAGGCTGATGGCTTTGAAGCGAAGTAACATCGGTGCATCTCCGTCTCTTGGATTAATCAGCTCATAGTGGTAGTTCCTGCGGTCGGATAGCCAGACGCACATCTTCGGGGAATAGTTCACTGGCTCGTGCGTGCATTGCTCGATAGGTGCATGTGATGGTCGCTTCCGCGCATCCGGCCACTTCCCCAATTTCTGCAAGGTATAGAAAAATTTTGAGCGTTATTCAGCTGCAGGAATCGACTGGTACCGGCACAATTTCTTTCCACAAAATCGCATATCAGACAACTCTAGCATACTGAGAACGACAAAAATGTACGTGCAAATAGGAAACTTCGCAACTCAACCATTCGTCTTTCTAGCTTTTAACATGCCGCTTTAGATTAGAATTGGGAAAGGCCAAGTACAATGAACACGAATGGACGTGTCTGTGTCTCTAATGATGCCGCTCTTGTGAGTGTTTCACCTCTGCTCAACCTCATAGCCCACGCTTTTAATCTCCTCATCCAACAAACATCTCGAAAATGTACCGGCAGACTGCGGATAACTCCCTATGCTCCTTCACACAATCGTTGAGCGAATCCAACCAGTGGGGCCGATCAGGATGCAATTCAATTTTCGGTAGTCCACCGTGCATGACATCAATGCCCAACCGTCCTGGGAACGCTGTTTTTGAGATCTCGTAATACAAGGTGCGCCAAGATAAGTGGAAAAGTCTGAAACTTGAGCAAAGGGAAAATCTAAGTTTACTTCAATGTAAATATGTATGTACGTTGCTTGCTTGCACCAGGCAGACTCACCGACGAAATCTCCACGTCAGTCAGGGTTCAGTCATCACGTGTAAGCTCAAGGATGCCTGACAGGTCAAAACATTCGAGCTATCTTAGATTTGGTCTTATCTCAAACACGACGACCTCAATCTTCATCTGATCAAGCCATTGAGACAAACTGAACTGTGGCCATCACGACCACTCACGGGCCCAGGAGTGGAGATTCTCGGCAGAACCGGTAGGCAGATGGACGAGTTAAGCCCGTCCAAAATTGAGATGGCGTGCTCAGCTCGTTTCATCTTACCCGTTCCTACCCTGATTCTGCCGAGAATCCCCTCTCAATGGTCGCGATGGTCACAGTTTGGATTCAATCGGCTGTCAATGGTCAAGTGGATAAGGTCGTGGCGTTTAAATCCTACCGCCGGTCAAATTCCCCACCTGACAGCGCTTTGCTGGCCGCGGCACTCTTCCTGAAGAAATTACGTACACTGTTGTTTCATTAATAGAGGAAGTAAAAAATAAAAACGATAGTTGACCTTGCACATCATGACCGAGATGCAGAATATTGAACCCGTGAACCTTTTGTCCATGTATGCGTTGGGGTGAGAGGTTAGGTACTTTGGGTTTTCTTGACCCGCTCTGTACAAGCATTCGCTCGGCACCGCAATTTGTCAAGAGGTTTGGACAACTCAGGCGGGAAAAAGGATTCACAGTCACCCCATGTATGGCCACGCTCGCCCGTAACTATCACCAACCGATTCAGCTGGAGGGGTTTTCGACGTTAGATACGCAGCACGGTGTCGTGTCTAACAAAATATCGCGATTAGTCTGAACGACTAGCTTTCTGGTTGGCAGCTGAGTCATAAAAATGAATCAGTAACTAAATAAATAATGGGCTTCCACTCAGCTATGCCCTGCCGCCTTCGATAATGTTCTTGTCAGAACCAAAAGCTTTGGTTGAAAACCCTAATCGTTCTACGGCTTAGCGACTGGGCCCCCTAGCAGCACCCGTCCATCAATTCCTATGATTTGTAAGCCTAAAAATAATCCCATACGGCATCGGTCGTCGCGCAGAATGGTCAGCACCGCGCTGCCCATTGCATCGAGTGGGGTGGGTATTGATAAATATGCCACTGTTCAGAGTTCTCTCTTGTATTTATCACCATCATCGTTCAGCCTTAAACATCAAGACAAGCCCCACTGACCGCTGCCTTTTCCCCAGAGTTACACATGTCTATAAAAAGTGTATATCCAAGGGGAACAGGGAGTGTGACCTACACAGACGGGAAATGATAAGACGCTGCAGCCAGCACACGGAAGTCAAACCGTACAAACGAGCTGTTTTAATCATTCTGACTCGATAGAAAATGACAACACAATCGCCACTGTTCGCTGTTCATCGCCATATCCTTCAGTGTCTCCAATCAGCTAGTCGACTGGTCTCTCGGACCCCAACCATGAAGACGTGAGTCACCTACTTTACCTAAGTCCGTTGCACATTTTCTCATCCCGCGTTGCCACGTCATCTGTTGATATCCATATGACTTTTCCATTCCTTGGGAGGAACCCGAAATAGGGCACGGTATGGCAAACGAGTGCTCGACATACGCAACACGTGACCTCACCAGAGTAGTCTACTAAGTTCCATACGATGAAACACGGTGTTCTGAGAGCCGGCACCCAGCACTAGACTCCTGACCTCAACATTACTCACTCAGTCACTCCATCCAATCTTAGAGATACTACGTAGACATCGGTCGTCGAAAACCTCTAACCGACGAACATCACCAACATGCATACTCCATGTCTCGCAACCGTACAACAGAACCGAGTGCACTGCGGCACAGTAAGCACAACCTTCCAACTTCAGCGAAATATCAGACAGACGCCACAAGTGCTTCAGTGCAGCGTAAGCCGCTCGAGCCTCCGATGTGCGCATGTTTGCATCTACTGCGGAGCTACCGTCGTTCGACACGCAGTTACCAAGGCAGGTGAAACGGTCCACAATTGTTGGTTGCTCTGCATGCAGTGTTATGTTCGACACCACTGTTGTCCAGTCCTGTAACAGCACATTGCGCTTGAAGGTGCAAAGCACATACCAAACCGGGCGACCGATCTCGAGAGTCTACCTAGTACACGTGCATGGTTCGCGGATTTGAACAGGTACACAAGGTCATTCACCTAATCTAGGCCACATGGCTTCCTACATTTCCCAGTTCGATTCCTACATCCTGGAGACCTCCTGAAGCATCTTCCGTTACCTCGTCCGTGATGCAATTGAACAGGAACGGAGGGATGGGGCATCTTTGTCGAACGCCACTGGTCGTTTCGAATGAACGTGACAGTTCGCCGTATAACCTCGCGCGACCATAGGTATGCGCGAGCACAATGCTCGCAACAAGTTTATGAATTTCATTGGCATACCTCTCCGGTGAAGACTAATGAATTGTGCTGGTCGATCCACTGAGTCGGAAGCACTTTTCAAGTCCAGGATGACTACGACCTTAGAGCGGTGGTGCGTGTGGCACGTTTCGAGTATCTGTCGGTGAGTGAATATCTGGTCGATGCAACCTCGATCTGGACAAAGTCCCACCTGATATTCACAGGTATTACTCTCGCGAATCGGAGTCAAACGGCGCAGCATTATCGAAGCCAACACCTCGGTGACTATCGGAATTAAGCTAATCCCACGATGATTGCTGCAGTCACTCCGTGTATCCTTCTTGAAGGTGGGTATAATCAGTGACTCACCCCACGATCACGGAATACGCCCCTTGTTTCAAATATCACGAAGCAAGGAAACAAGTGATTTCATCACGGCTTCTCCATCCAATTTGAAAAGATTTGGGGGAAGGTCGTCGGGACCGGCTGCTTTTCCCGTTTTCAGAAGTCGAATATTCGACTGCACTTTCAATTCCGTTTGGGGATCAAGTAACACTTCCGAAGGATTTGCAGCCGCAGAGGTCAGAAGTGCTCTGCCCAATGGTCCAGCCTCTGCTGTCTACCATGGATCAGCTCTCCATTCCTATCGCACACGACTTCACTAATCGAAGTTCGCCGCCCACCGCTGTCGCGTATAAGCTTAAACAGTCTTCGACTGTTACCGGAAGCGACCGCTGCTTTCATCTGTTCGGCTACTTTAACCCACCAGTTTTCGCGGTCATTTTTGTTCACTTCCTTGCAGTTAGGCAGCTGGCGTTTTTGACCCATTAAACCCAGTGACCCTTGCGAGGTCCAGTGTCTTTGATGAAATGGAAGAAGCCATGTAGAGGTCAGCAGACGGCGTGGAAACGTAAAATGAGAAAATGCACAACGAACCTAGGGAAGGTTGGTCTCCCTCGTCTTCGTCATTGGTATCCGAAATTGCCGTCACCTAGCTGGCTGGAAACACTGAAGGATATGACACTGAACTGTGAACAGTGGTTGTCATCTTCTATCGAATCAGAATGATTGAAAGAGTGCGTTTGTACAGTAAAAGTGTTTTCCGTATGCTGGTTACCGCAGCATCTTATCTTTTCCAATTTGTGAAGGTCCATTCCCTGTTCCCCTTGGATATTCACTCTTTTTATAGAAACGTTATTTTGGGGAAAAGGCAGCGGTCATTGAGGCTTTCCTAGCTGTCTAACGCTGAACGATGATAATGTGATTAGTCGTCGGCCTTTTTTGAATTTGCGAAGGCCAGTTGTGCTTTTTCGCTTTTACCATCAACTGTACTTTTGTGGATAAAAGCAAACTCACGCAAGCAACCGCGTAAATAGGCAACGCGTTTGAATGCCCGGTTAAGATTACAAAAGCAATTTGTAATGAGAACTTTGGAAATGGGGACGTGAAGTTTTAGATAATGCAACAAAGTGCACGCCACTAATGACGCAAAATGGAGTCACTCTTGGATCCCAAGATGTACATTACAGTGCGAGAAGTTAACGAACTTTTTTGCCTACCGAAAAGACAGATGTCTTCTAAGTGCGAGATAAATACAACTTACGACAGAAGGCATAAATCCATTGGTCTACGAAATACAAAGGTGGCAGGATATTACCGTTGAAATCAGTTTGTTGATACTGCAGTTAGTGTTAATGTAAGGTGTACACAGGTGGGACGAAGGGTGTCTCGCAGTTCTCGGTGAAAACAGTCAAGCTGGGGGTGCGGCAGGCAGGAAAAGATACCTCCTACGGATGGCTTCCCGCCTGCACATGCGAGTGATAGCCCGCAGAAAGAAAAAGTGAAAATAAAAAGCAAGCCCTCGGAGATAATCTGTATTATTGATAGGAAAGAGTTAAAGAAGCAATGAACAATGATGGGCTGGTGACTTCTGACTGAATATCGTGATAGGGTAGCGAGTATGCGTTTAATTCAATCGAAACCTAACCCAAAATATGTTCGTAGTATTCAAGATTTAGACGCTTCTCAGTCAAAGGAAAACCCGGAGCCTGGGTGGTTATCCAGGCAAGCGACATGGGAAATGTCGAAGAGTACGTCTGGGAACCCCAATCGACAGTATAATCTAGGTCAGCGTTCAGTGACACAAACAGTAAAACGAAAGCGAGTTGGTTGATGACCCATGAGGAGATGGGTAAGAAAACCAGTGGTGTCATCAACAAAAACATGGATGGTGTTGGTGGCCGTAAGGTGATCATAAATAAAGGGAACGAATGGCGTTCCAGAAAGAGCGAAGTCCAGGAGTGCAGTAGGAACCACATATTGTGAGTTAGTGCGCCGTCTACCCGAACCGTAACAGGACCCTCGTGAATTCTCAATGAGCATAAACGGAACTCCCAAAGCAGCATTGGTAATAACCCTTCATGTGAAAGGCAATTAAGGTATTGTAGATATCTAAGGGCAATAAACCTATTACGCCGTGGTCATTGAATGAAGAACAGATTTGTGAGACACGTTTCCACTATTCGCCGGTGGACTTCTGCTGACGAAACCCATGGTGACAGTCACTCATGAGCGCATGGCATTTCATATACGCTAGTTGGCCCGAAAACACGGTGTTCGTGATCTTGGATAAAACAGGGTGAGTCCTAACTATTCAGCTTGACTCAGTTTTACAAGATGTTCCAACCAACCACAGGGATCACCGATGGCTCACCATGACGGTTAAACGAAAACAAAATGGATAATAATAGTAAATTCGTGATCAAAAGACTGATTTTCAGTTAACTATCACACGACAGGACATCAAGTCAGTCAAAGCACACATCGCGGCGTAAATCGAACGGGTGTTGGTGTGTAGCCGCGACAGAACTGTGTTCAAGTTGTAGTATCTTGCCTTCAACATGTGTGCGACTGGTTTGCCCGGATAGCTGTATCCTCAGTCTGCTTTAGTAAAACGGTTAATATCGTCCTGTATTCATTCTGCTTTCCTTAGAATACCTCGTCGCTGTGCAGGTTGATTCAGCGACAGAATTGGATCTAACTTGGAGGGGATCTTTCCCGACAAATTAGTGAATTTTAGCAAATTTTAACCACCGACGGATGATACTGTAGTGAAAATGATAGTTAAATGTTAGACTTTTATGTTACTTACGTAGACATATGAATCATTGATATAAGTGGGGGGCTGTGATTGAAAACAACCGTCTCATTCTCCACTGCACAAATATATGCATCGTTGAACCATTAGGGTGATTTCGGTTTGACGAGTTCAGTAAAATGAAAGTCAAACGTATAACTTAAAAAGTAACTTCGGCGAAGGCCGAATGTAAACTACCGCAGAAATTCTCATATCGAGCTCCAGTCGTGACGCCGTCAAGATGCCTTAATGACGGGGTTGCACGGGGAACAGAGAAATATAGCATGTAACAGGACTGATCTGATGCCCCAAGAAAAGAAGAAATAGAAGAACGGATCGGATATAAAGGGGAAGTCTAGGGTAAATGTAGTCCCGCACGATGACGAATCCACGTTGCAAAACAGACCAACCCATTTGTTTGGTCAATTCTTGCGCCTTGGGACCAGAAATGACAGTTTCGGGCAAATTCATTGATCACTCTATGTTTTAGTCTAACTTCTCATTCAGTCCGCGAAACATCATTTTTCCGATATATGAGTGCGGTGGAAAGAGCACTGTTAAGATCCACCACAGAGACGAACCAGTAATCGTGAGACGTAATGATATAGAACCATATAAAGCCCTGGAAACGAGCCGCACGACAGCGAATTCCGACCTACTACACTCCCGCCTGTCGTGCCCCCCATCTTTTTAAAATCAAAATCTATGCAGTAGGTTTAATGACGATCAGACTTAGCCCTTTTGTCGTAATCTACCCGATAGGTAATTTAAAAAAACTAACAAAATGTTCACCAGAGGCGGTTACGCAACACATCATACGTTGGAGCAACCATTCTCACTATATGGCTGTCAGGGTATTCATCTGCTAGGCGGAAGGTTACCGGTTCGATCAAGTCTAACGATGGTGGCTTTTAAAGGCCAACAATGCAAATCATTTTACATCGTCTAAAAAGTAGTATCTTGAGAAACGACCAATGTGATGCAGCGGCAGGCAGAACACTCAAGGAGTATCAGTAATTCCTACATTTATACCAGGTAATCAAGTAGCGTTCGATTTTTTAAACATTTCAAAGAATCGACGGATGCCCTGCTCCAATTCACTGAGAGTTCACCCTATCAAGCAATATATTACCCTAGATGGCTGTCTGCTGGCTTTGCATACAGGCTTTTGATACTAACCGTGAGTCAGTAAGGTAAAGGTATTCTTAGTTTAACCTCTGACATAACCTCAATTTGTGGCAATAAGGCACAGAAACGCTAAGGTAGCAAAAAATGACGTACCGCGTTTCTCCTTCCGATGACCCAATGCATATGCAGCCATGTAAATGGCGGCTGCAGCGACTGACACAGGGCTTCGACCGGCAACAAGATTGAAGTTCAGCGCTCGTTTGGCCACCTCGTTCGCGACACGCTGAACCGCAATATTCAGATTCAGATTACCGCAGAAACGTGACATGAAGTCTTCAACAGTGACAGACTGAACATTGGTCTCCAAAATTTTGAGAATCTTTTTGAAAACCTTGCCAATCTCTTTCTTCGAGACACGGGAGACTCCACATACCTCTGCGGACGCAGAGAGAAAAAGACTGTTACACAATATATTTATTAGATGTAGTGTTGATCCATGTATGGACATAAAATGATACTTGTATAAGACCCGATATTCATCAATTATTTCTTTCTTCCGAGTGTCTTTCTTACATCTACATCATTTTAATTCATTTTGGTTAGCAGTATGCATATATATATATATATATATAATGTATATATCCTTTACATCATCACCATGATGGTAAAGCAGTGAGCAAGAGATAGTAAAATCTCTGAGTACCACAATGTGGGGATAAGGAACTGATTTCAGCACATCGCTTGATTTGAAATCGTTTACATTTATCAGCATTTTCGACTAAGCAAGGCCATCATTTACCTCATTCTGAACGAATAAACTATGCCAGGAGCAACTCTTTCATGGAGGAAACCAAAAATATTCAAAAATGACTGCAAGTTACTTATATTTACGTTAAAATTTCAATACAGATGTTCTATTTGCTAATCCCGTTGCAGACTATGACCGATGCCTCACACCATCGTTCAGAGAGCTGAATAACATTTAAAGGTTCCACCAGATGTGCAGCATGAATTAATTGCATTGCAAATTAGGGAATATAAATAGTCTTCGCAATAACACAAGAGGCTGAGCGCTTCAGTCTAGGGATCCGTTAATTTTGTTGGTGACCTTAAAAACCCTACAATGAACATATCTAGAAGGAAATTTGCCGACAAAATCGCCCTGCTTTCCTATTGCCGTCAAAATTGTTCAGTCTCACATGAATAAAATCAGAAAATCCTTACCATCGGATCAAAAGGGAAGGCAGTGCAGTTAGGGGGAATCTCTTCATTATGGTAACGAAGATATGCCTTTCATTCTAAGAAAGTACCCAAAATAAAAGTGTTTCCAAAAGAAGTTCCGCCTTTTTACTTTACCAGAATTTCGTAAACATGTTTTTCTGTGTAGGATGGTTTTCTTTCAATCTGACGTAAATCGGGTAGAAGCACACTCGAGAGGATGGCAGGCTTCATATAAAATTATACTCCGGCCTGAATTCTGATGCTTCCGAAACCCGTATCGTGACGTGCGGTCATAAGTAAGGGAGGCACCTAACCAATGGATACTGACTTCGAAATTCTAAAGCTTCTCAGAGAATGAAATACAAGCAATGTCACTTTGAAGGTACTGTATCAAAATATTGCCCATCGATTGCCACTGTTTATTGATATTGGGTTTTTAGCAATACACGCCCCAAACTGCTGTGAATTAATCTTACTTCGTTCTTCCTACCGCGTCTGCGATGCTTCGAGGTTAGGATATACATACGGTGGCCAACATGCGATGTCGACTAAATCCCTAACCTGTTTGCAGACTAGATAAACGCGAATCATGCAGCTCATTGTCGAAAAGACTCGACAATTCTCGCTGAATAAAAGGAATACAAATTTAAGCATTTACTTCCTTGGGCTACTGCTTAGTAGAGCAGAAATTATTCATATGACGTCTGTTGCATAAGTTTCGGAAATACCCATGTATACATGTATATATACATATATATATATATACATATTTACATATATAAATGATATATATATATATATACATGGCAACAGGTTAGAGAATGATGCACTTTCTCGTAAGTCAGGTTCAACAGGATGGCATTGGTTTGTTCGCTGAGCTCGCCAATTTGATTGCAAACGTTTCATCACCAGTCGAGGTGACATCGACAGTAATATGATATAGTGACAAGCGTCTGGTTGTCATCATCCGCTTAAATGGGTCACCTAGTCTTTAGTCGGTGTTGATTGGCTGTTCGTGGTACAGTGGTAGAATATAGTTGCTGCCCAGTTGTTTTGTTCACCTTCGTCTATTGTTGACATGTTGAGGGCTGAATCAGCGCACATTTCCACTGGCTTGTGCTGATTGGTCCTTTGATCGGATCGGTAGGTACACGTGGTCCAGATCGACGTACCTGCTTATCGATCTCTCCGAGGAGTCCCAAGCTTTGAGATATTCCCTCCAATGTTTTGTCCTACCCTGGGCGATGATCCTCACGTCTTCGAAGTTGAACTTATGACCTTCGCGGTCTTCGTGAATTGAAATTAGGGAGAGTGGATCGAGCATTTCTGTTGCCAATTGGTGCTCATTGGTCCGTGTCCCGAGTTTCTTGCCCGTTTGTCCAGTGTGCGGTTTTTCACAGTCTTTGCAACGGATTTGATAGACAACGTTAGTTCGATTCTTGTCAGCTGTCGGTTCTTTAGTCTTGGATAGAATCTTTCGAAGGGTTCTTGTTAGCTTATGTGCCATTCCAACTCCATGGGACTTAAGTTGCGCTGATTCAGCCCACAACATGTCAACAGTAGACGAACGTAAACAAAGTAACTGGGCAGCATCTATACCCTACCACTTATCCACAGCAGTCAATCAACACCGACCCGCTCAGCGAACAAACCAATACCATATATATATATATATATATATATATATATATATATATAAAGTACGAACAACCTATCCTCATCCATGTTAACCTACTCATTGATTTGCTCATGTTCGGAAAGCTACGTAGATAAAAAGACGTCAGCTATCGTAAAGAATAAAGGAGAAGCCGGACTGGTTGAGGAAAAACCAGAAAATTCATAGCAGACACAGGACACCAGGAGAATGAAGAGGCCCACAAAAGGCTCTCTCTAAAAGGTACCGGAAAATCAGCTTCATCTGATAACAACAGAATCGATGGGAATTGGGCCGTTAAACCCATTGGTGTGTTCATAGAAACGCTCTGACAAATCACTCGAGTTACCTTGTCCGCGATCCGAGAGTGCTAATCGAACCCCGTATACCCTCGGCCGTGACATTTCACGTGGTTGGAAGCACCTAATCCGTTTCCTGTGCATTTCGTTCGGCGGATGTTTCCCAACCGCCAACAGTAAGCAATCCGCCTATCCCTATCCTCCCAGCAGTACCCCATACATTACTTTTACTAACCATTTTTTACGATATATGGACTCCACAACATACGCGTAACTGTGTTAGCCAGAAGATGAAGTTATCGAAAACGAACATGTTTTCTATGGCGTCCCTTTTCCAAAATTCAGTGGGATTATTCAGTGAAATTTCGCAAACTTGGGAGGTCATATTTCATGACGTAGATAAGAATATTTTTAGTTTCTGCTCATCGGTAGTAACACTCCTTGATCATCTTTGTTTGCCTGTTGAAAAAGAATTTCCGTATCACTGAGACTCATATGGTAGCTGTGAGTGCAGTAACGTCTAAGGGTGCTCTTGTGAGTATTATCATCTATCCGTACGGGTCCACTGGTGTGCGCTAGCGGCCATTGGCCGTGCAACTCACTGACGGATAGGTGCAACATCATCATGTGAAGTCCATAGCTTGCCCGGTAGTATAATGGCTAAGACGTTCGACTCAGAATCGTTCGTCCCGGGTTGGCGTCCCAGTTCGGGCGCGGTGGATATGCACTGCTCATGATCCCTAACAAGGATGAAACAGCTGTACAGTACTTCCATGGTTTCATAATGGTGAGTTGAGCGATGAAATCACACAGTGAATTACTTCATGAAAGCATTCCATCTTCTACTCTAACACACCAAATGCTTTATAATTAAAAACATTCATTAGTATAGATGATTTTTTTCAACATAATCTGGTACGTTCATCATCTAGAAAACGAACCAGGAGCTGAATTTGCATCGCCTACACGTTCAAAGAAAAAAACTGTTTACTTGCACATATGTTCATCGTACTTTTGTTTCATTACGTCTTCTCCGCCAGCATTGATCCGAAGTGTTTGCAAAATTAAGGCTTGGCTTAAAACTAATGCCAGAAGCCGAAATTTTATTCGCGTATTAAGCTTCCAAAAGTAACTTGCACCACAGATATAAAGCATAAAAGCTGAAATTTGACCTATTTGGTTTAACTCGACAGAGAACAGTTTTCATTAAACATAGTGCTTATTGATCATTGGCCAAACAGACCGTTAATTAACCATTAAGTTTGCGAAGCCGTATTATTGCAATGATGACAAGAAGACAATCTTACCTTTGAATGTTCGAGGAACGCCCTCCTGTCGACAAGCCATATAGAGGCACGCTGTTGAAACAGCATCATTGCTCCGACCACGAAGATTTTTCGTCTCATGGACTTGCTTAAACAGCAAATTGGCGCGATCCTATAAAAGGAATGAAAAACCTGATAACGTACAATGCTTTCCTGTTTATCAGGTCAGTAACAATACGACAGCAGTTCGTACCAAATGGACACTGCAAAAAGAAAACTTACGAAAAAAGACACGGTACATCGTCTGCCTTGGATGACAATCAACTTGAAGAAATTCCCCCCATCAATGACTAGCCGTGGGCAAGTGAAGTAAGCTCAGTTCACCTCAGAAAGACCGAAGGTTCAAACCCTAAACTTTCCGGTCATTTTTGTGGTAGATCGCAATTCGCTGTCACCCAGCTCGTTGCCTGTAATGATTTATTGGAATCTCATATGACTTTGCTACTCTACGTTTGATGGTCACGGTCACCAATTAGTCCTGAGTAGTGGACCCTAGTGACTATGGGACATGCCTTTCTGATTGTAGTCATCCATTCAGCATGTAACAGGAAAAAAATAAATCCTGCAGTGGGATAACATGAAACGAAGTGAGACACCATTCAAGATCACTTGCACAAGGAATCATCAGAAGGAACAAAACAGAATTATTACGAGTAGGAGCCAGATTGCAAACAGAATTTGGCAGTTTGATTCATATTATCACTAACAAAAGGCAGAATTTCATCCTCGTAACCCGAAAGCATTAATCAAAATCAAAACCCAGTAAATTATGCGACGATATTTCCCTCGGTCCTGCTCAGACGATGAACATAAACTCATTGGCAAAGGGAATAAAATTACCTCATTGCGATGGAGGTGTGTTAATGATTGTCATGGTGAACCCCGTGGGGATACGGGTCGACAAAATTAGTCAACTTCGGTTACTCAAACTGCACTGATTTATCTAATTTGAGTACTTTTGTACCCCGCTTTAAGAGCATTGCCTCGAGGTTCCAGAACCAAACTCCAATGACATTCGATCACTAAGCGGCGGTGCATGATTCAAACTAAGGCAGGAAAACCTTATACGGAGGAGAATGTTTTAGGTTAGCGAGCAGTTGCAATCGAACCCATGGACACTGATACATGTGGAACGTTTTGTTGCCGGAAGTGGTTATAGGCAGTTCAGACCCCAGTGACGAGTTGCAGAACAACCGGTTCGTTGAGTTTTAGTAGAGGATAGGATACCGCTTGTCGTTGAGGTGAGAAACAAGCTTTCATGTCAACACGATTGACTTCGTCAGTATGGCTGTGAAAAACAAGCTGACACCTCTACGCCTCCACATTAAGAATCTTTTGTCACACGTTTTACATGCCTTTTCGTACCACTAACTTCACAAGTAAGCGGGGTAGTGACAAAGTACATTTTTCGCCACATGAATGTAGGGACCATTGACTTCATAAACTCTGGATTATACTAACTCCTAACATCCCTCCAAGGAATCGATTGCATGCCGATACGCACCCGTTGGTAACCTAAATGATACGGCAAGTGTTCCTGGTGAGAATTGTCTGTAATAATATATCCGCAATTAGCCTGCACATTTCTTTAATCTGAGGGATTTCGCGTCGATTTGCGTACTACCAAGCATAAAAGTAGTGATGTGGGGAATGCAATTCAATTAACCTTAGACGTCGACCATGCATACGTATATATAAGGTTGGCTCAGCCCAACTGACAAAGAATTATCAACCAACCACAGTTGTGGTTCTTCTGTAGAATCTTCGACGAAGAGCTTCCATGCACACTTCTGACGCCACAAATTCGATTCTGGTGAGACATCGATTCGGAGTGTACAAGTGTGTGGATGTTTGGACAAGAGAGCATCGGGTACGCACACCTGACGAACGACAATAACCGCGAAACCGGTCGTGTACTACCGGGAAAATTTTGCTCACTCATCCAGATACTACTTACTGCGTCTATATATACATATATATATATATATATATATCGTAAGTGTCTGGATGAGTAAACAAAATCTCCTCGGGAGCATAGGACCGGTTTCGCAGTTACTGCCCCCCTTCAGGTAGGGGTAACCCGGTAATCTCTCGTCCAAACATCCTTATACATATACATTTCGAATTGGTGTCTCATCAGAATCTAATGTGAAGCGTTGCAGCGAATCTGGGAGCGTGACGATGCCAGAGGTTATCAAAGAGCTCTAGAGGTGCACAGCATGACCTGGTTGCCAACACCTCACTAGCAGAAATCCAACTTCTTAGGTATACAAAGCTACTGACTACTCCAAAACGCTCCCTACAAAGAGTGAATGCAGGAGGACTTCCCTAGCAGCCATGGAAAAACACTATGCACTTGGAGGGAACAAAATGTATACCATAAATGGTGACCTCGGCGGCCAAGTGGTTTAGGGCAACTTCGACAAATTGAGGGTCGTCTCCCAACAAGGCGGTGTTGTCAGATCTTAGTTGAACACTCTGGGACCCGGCGAAAGTTCTATGCCACAGTTCGCAACACTGAAGCAGGAGAAATAGAGTGATAGAGCTCCCTTCCGAACAGCGCTAGAGACATCAAAAAAATTAAAATGACCATACACTTACCCTACCCAAGATTTGGTAGCAGAGTCCTCAAAATTAAAACAATTTTCTTTAATATATACAGGTCCACAGGACTGAACTGTCGAACGAATTAAAAGCTGCCCTGATGTGTAAGCAGAGGGCGATGGTTGATCTTTAGTAAATGTGACAGCGTTCAAGCAGTTAACGGAACTGAGATCTGATCCGTGCAGCCACGGCAAGGGGGAACTCAACTTGTTCTCCATGACGTTAGAGTCAGCGCAATGGAGAAAGTCTGCGGAGGCCAACGGACGCTAGGAGTTTCGGAGCGATGGTGATTAAACTGATTCTTGGATGGTTGAAACACTGCGTGGCAGCCCCTTTATTTTCTCCACGACAATAGCAACCACTTTATCAAGTCCAACTATTATTTCCGAGTTCACTTCACATTGCATTCATGCCGGTTTCATCAATGAGAAAACCAACCCCGCGACAAAGACTACTTAGAAACGGACGAAATCTTGTGGAGAAAACTTTCGACAGGGTCATTGCTCTCAGCCGGTTTGCAGGGAGATTTCTGGGCAGAATAAATATGTCAATATCATAAACTGAAAGTATCCGCCAGAGACCGCATAAAGTTAGTCAAAAACATCATGAACCACCGCAAATTTGAAACGCATAGAGCAAACTATATGCACGCAGTAAAATGTACCTTCAAAGAAAGAGAAACTTAAAAAACAACTGAAATCTAACCGCAATATTTTTTGGCAGGTTGAGATCTTCTGCCATTTGTCTGATTTCAAAGAACGCCCCAGTCAACACACGATCAGCGGAAGACATATTTCGACGATTCCGATAAAGCGGTTTGCCCTGTTCATCCACCTGCCGTGAATCGGACAGAGAAGAACCGCTAATCATTGTGGAGAGATCACTACCATTAAGGAGCGGGTTTTCTGTTGCGCCAACACGACACATATCTTTTGCATTGGCGTCGTTGGAAAATGTGCGCCATTCCGACCCTACGTCAATTACCCTAAAAATAGAATAAAAAATCAATGGATCAAGAGAATCCCGATCAAAAACTTGGATTTATTGGCCGTACATTAATATACTCTATCAAATTACTCGGATTTTAAAAGTATCAAGCACGCAATTCGGCACTAGCATGTTTCACTGCCCTTGAAACAAAAAATAGCAATCGCAAAAAAAATATATAGACTAAAGAAGCATGGCACGCAGTACGACAGTGACAATAATACCATAACGGAGATATAGCACAACAGTTTTAATGCGGATTAGTTGTTCAAATAATGGGAAGACTATAGCCAGCTTTAATGTGTTTGAAAAGACCATCGTGAGGAGGAGAACAAGGACCACCTTAGACCTGAAATGTGAATTTCTCAGTGGCATTTTGGTGTAGTTTTAACCAGTCCGGTAAATTAAATATGAGAAACAACTAGCCAGATCGATCCTGCGATAATGGAATCCAATTCGCCACATGGTTCGACCTGTCGATTGGCTACTAATGTGTTGACGTTGTATAACTGGCATCATTTCACGATATTGCCGAAAGACCACTAAAGATTTACACATCATTCTGCAATCATTCGTCTTTGTTGATCATTGCGAATAGTGCTCGACAACAACTTACAATATTTCTTTCACAACCCACAAAAAACTACCCGAGGAAGGCAAACTAAGGTTGATAAGATGGACTGAACAATTAAGGCATATACGACAAACCACCAGTTGTGAACACATATCGCCAACACAACACAGCGTTAAGCGTAGGGCAAGCCTCAATGACAGGAAAAAGGGAAACTGACGGACGGATGAAACACCACCACAAGCGCGAGTTCGGTTTCGAGTGGAATGAATTTCGCTGACACACTCTTCAGTGAAAGACAGCATCAAAGAGCTGCACGACGGATTGAGTCAAACATCAAGAAACACTGAAATCGTGAACCTACGAAACATGCGTCTCTTCTAATATCTGTCGAAAAGTGAACATTTGCTTAACACAACCCCAACAGGTCCGAAACTGACTGGATTCTCACGCAAACACCATTCACAAGTACTAGGTAATCGGCGAAGGATAATGCCTGCGAGCAGTTTGGATGCGATGCTAAACTAATTCCTCGGTGGTCTGCAAATGAGGATCTATCACTTCTTGTAGATCGGCATACTATCCGGTTCACATCAGTCTTTAGGAATCTCCCCTTGTCCAGACTCATCCTTGGCGTTGACACTTCGCAGCCGTACTTGAAGAGGGGCGAAAGAAGTCTATCCGGTGTAATTACCTCATGCACTTAAGAAAACTTATGCTTCTGATCAACTTCATTTTTGATAAAGGACTGTTATATACCTACATTGTTTCACTCCCAGGCATAAGTGGAAGAGCCACTCTGGCAATGGAGTAACTAAACTGTTATCTAAAGCGTTTTATCCAACGGTCTTCAGTGACCCGTCCGAGTCCTCCATTGCTTCGCTTTCGTGGACAAGTACCCCTTATCAATCGGTGAATGTTGCGACTACTGACGACCGTTGCAGTCTTTCTCATTCTCCCACCTTTTTATACCCATTGCTGCCCGGTCATTTCTCACCCTCCTAGTCAGCTGACGTCTCCGGGATCTATGCACCTTGCTATACGAGGCATCTGGAGTGATAGACCTCTGACCATCTTACAGAGCAACTGGAGTTGACGATACCCACCGTTTTTGAGGTTTATATGGCATGGCGCCCAATGTGGCAGCTGCCAATATTTCTAAAAATAAGGTAATTGTAGGTCGTTGGTAAAAAGGAAACCATCCAAAACTTCGCAGATCTGATAAGTAAGACTGGCAGTCTGAAAACAAGAAGGACGAAAGAAAGTCTTGAGAAGAGGCCCTAATGAAGCGTTTTGAAGAAAAAAAACTGAATAAAAGCGACGGAAAAGAGGATGAAACTAATCAACCTTGAGCAAGTGGCCGCAGAATTGAGGTCAGAAGGGAGTTAATGACCAAACGAACGGCCTTCCATTGATCCCGACTAAGATGAGAAGGAGCTCCCGTCACACATGATCGTAGCAATTAAGTGTCGGAAGATTTGAGGTTTGCATCAAAGTTTCGTGAGTATAAAAGCGTCCAGTGAGGAATAAAAAAATTTCCGGGCAGCATAGCAGGCAAGAACAGACACAAACACAGATCAGCAAACAGCTAAGAAAACTTTGAAAGATTTTTAAAAATCAGGGGCAAGTCCAGTAATAAAAGTGATTCGGTAGAATGGGAAGTCAAGTCAAAATTTAACCAGGAAGACTAAGGGAGGATGCTTGAGTGTAACAGAGGATAGAGGTTTTGGAAGCGATGAAAAAAACATGGCTGCCAGAGCCCAAAGCCACGACTCGTCTTAACTGGGGAGCCAGTGACGCACAGAGAACCATGCGATCCTGATCAATATTGTCAGTGGCTTGGCGACTAGTAGGGTAGAAAGGAGAGCAACCCAGAATGGCATCATCGGTGAAGATGTTTACAGGTCAGCGTAGGAGGACCAATAATGATTAAAAGAAACAGAATGGATGCAAGTATGGGAACCTTGAAAAGCACCAACATTCGAAGCGAACGAATGAGATAGAATCTCATCGACTAGGACTAAGATGATTGACCTGCTGATGGAACAGGATATCTACGATACGAGAGAAGGATTCAATCCAAACAAAAAGTTTCGACAGCAAATCTTTGTGACAAAATCGATGAAAAGCCTTGAAGTCCAGCGATACCAAATGAGCTTCGCCGTGATCGAAAGAAGGGAACCGACTTTTCAACCACACAAAAACTGGGAGTTTCGAATGGATAAGTAACAATGTGAAAGTCAAGAGGCCGCAGTCAGATGAACAAGGGTGAAGATGCCAGAATGAAAGAAAATGAAAGAATGAAGTAAGTAAGAGAGAGAGAACTCCCTGCTCAATGCAGTAGGCAGCGGGATCTTGACCATCCTGCCCAACGACCGATGAAGTATGGAATTATTTGTAGACGTGTAACTCATGGGGATTGATGAACGGATACTGCTATGGAGTAAAACCGCTAAACGAAAGAACGATTAGGGTTCTCAACCAAAGCCTTTGGTTCTGACAAGAACCTTACCGCAAGGCAGCGGGGTATAGTTGAGTGGAACCACTCGGTTTTCTGGCTCAGCTGCCAACTCAGACCAACTCCCAACCGGGAGGACCGGGAGGACCCGGAGACTACTTCTTTAGGCTTCTATCTATTGACTTTCCTGGCATGATTGGATCCTCGGCCTCAGCTAAGCCATCTTGTATAGGTCGTTGGATCATGGAGGCACGCAAGCCGTCACACAACCTGTGATCCTCATTCTGGCACAAAACATGAGGGGTCTGGACGGAATCACACTTATAACCAACCACTTCGTTCGACGCCATGGGCAGTGCGATGTTTATCACCTTGCGTGAGGGTCGATGCAACATGGAATCCATTGCGTGTAACTGACGAAGGACAGTAGATGGGTAATGCTACGTATGTCGACCAGCAGGGCCTACGATTTTGGACGGACAGATGTCATCTGCAGCTCACTTTGGTATGGTCAATCAGAGTTGGATTATCTGTGGAGTTACGGTGCTACATCACTGTGTCGAAAACTCGTAATTTGATTTTTTAAGATTTGTTGCACGCAAGAGTTCAGTCGAAGGGGCATGCCCCAAAGCTGCAGGATCTACTATATGGGAGGGGCGCAGACAGCCCTGATACTCAAACGAGGATGCCCTAGAACCAAATCAGAGCTTAACAGAGCATGTGTGACAACGAGAGGGGCGACAGCGAGTAGCCAAATATCACAAAAGCGACAGCTGGGTGTGGGATCCGAGCCTCTTTTAACTGACAGATGCTTAGTTTATTTTATCACGGCCCATCAGCATAAACGATTACCTGCACCTCATTGGAATGGTCCATTCTTGCAGTCTGTTCAACCAGCAAGAAGGGTGAAACACCCATCAAAACTGGCTTTTGATCCATTCGGTTTTCCAAATTGTCCATTAAAAGCACCTACCAGCACCAGGGCCTTTTGCTTTTGCGAACGAGTGGCAAGTTCGTCAAAAAATTCGTCTTTTGCATGTCAGTGCTGCCGTCATACGCTGAGATGACAAATAAGCTACCCTAAACACAGCTTCTATTTGGATGACAATTGACACCCGACAGTCAATCGAGATTTAGACTGAAAGGGTCGTTTCGGCCTTGTCAGGACTATCCAAAAACCACATTGATCCACAGTTTGAGCTGACTCGTCTTCTGATATCCGCGGGAAATACGTCGCCGAGATACCAGGAGCCGTTAAACGAGTTACACTAGGCGAATCCCTGGTTGGCCTTCGACATCAGCAAACAAAAATCGGCAGAGATCACTGTAAGCGTAAAACACCCGTTGACTGGTCTGCATAGGAGTACGCAGGCTGAAGATGGGGTTCAAAGGTTGATGATGTTTGAAAAATGTGAGTTGACAGGTTGAAAATCATTTACAACATTAGTTCACAATGAAGCGTTGCAATTAACGCGGATGTGATCGGCGATGAAATTATGTATAGACGAAGCGTGCAAAGAGGGATGGTAAAAGAGAAAAAACAACGATCAAATAGAAAAGAAACTGAGCTTCAATCTATTTATCGTTACCTACTTCGTTCGACGCAATGCGCACTGCGATCCTGACTACCCTGAGAGACGACCGAAGAAGTACGGGGTTTATCGCATTTGTATGATTTACAGTGGTTTGTGGACCGGTTAAGGAATCCATCCACTTAGGAGAACGATTGCGGTTTTCAGCCAAAATCGCTGCCCCTAACAAGAACCTGTGAGCGAGGCAGTAGTGAGTGGTAGAATGGAAGCCAATCTACTCGGTTCAATCATTCTTTCGCTCATTTTTTTCAAAGTGAGTTCTCAGCTGAAATCAACCACAACCTGGAGGACCAAAAGACCACTTCGTCAAACCTCTACCCGTTGATCTTCCAAGGAATGACTAAATCGTCCGCTTAAAATGAGCCATCCTGCATAGCTCTTGGAGTCTTGGGCTGCACGCAAGCCACCACAACGCGTCAAGGTGCAATTCCATTGTCACAGAACAGTTTAAGCTCTCGGATTTGAAAAGAAAGAAATCCTGATTCGCACATATATATGATACTACCAGATGGCGAGTGTGGACTGGAGCGCAAAGGCATCCGCAGGCACTTATTATACTTCTGATTAGACTAATGTCACTAAGAGTAGAATGACCACTAGGAAAAGCAGAACGAGTGATCAATTAGGACAACTATTTTGTGAAATACTCAGTATTCTGAAGGCTTGAAGATAGATCCCAAAGGTTGTCGCAGATTTTTGGGTGTCGCGAGGAGTAATGCTTCTAAAGCGGCATAAAACACCTCATTTTTTACAACATGGGCTGGGACCGAACCGATGATGCGAAGAATGGAAGTAAGCACCCCACTATCTCTATTTATTAAACTAATACTGATTAAAAAACAAGTATGCCCGTTCCACTTCCTACGGGAGTTTGAGAGAAGTACTGTTTCCAAAACCGAGTACGGAAAGAAGTGCAAGCAAGCATTGTGAATCGATAACTGATCTGTATGGCTCACTGATAAACACTACTTAACCAGTAAACAAAAACGTGATCTACAGCGGGGGTTAGTTAGTTTACCTTTCATTGTTATCCGACTACATGGATCGGTCGTGTGCACAGGTACATTCCTACCCGTCTAACCAGATACAGGCCGGTTGTCTGTATACTGAATAACTACCGCACTCGCAATCATTGCTAAACTGGCAACGAGCACCATGCATGCATCGGCAACTGCAACACCACGTTCGTGATTTTTCCACAGGAGCCACAAGTTACAAACAGATGCAATTTGGCTAACTGAAAACTGAGTGACTGTTGTGTTTTCGAGTTTGGTTGGTCTACACACACTGAAGCACAAGACGTAAGTACTAGCGTCGCACGAAAGCAGAGGAGCACACAGCATGCGTTCTATCAGGACACAAACACTCAGGTTTCAGACACAAACACTCAGGTTTCAGACACAATAGTTCGGGCCCAAGCCTTCAAGCCCCGTAGCCGCACAACGAACGGAACGGAATTGCTGCTCCCTTGAATGAGTAGCCACGCAGAACAGCAAAAGGGGCGGAATACGAACAATTAGCCCAACCCGTTGGCGAAAGAAATAAGACGAACATAGGAAATTGCCGCGCATTTATTGATGGACCCACCAATACAAGTCAGAAATCAAGTGAGCTCTATCGTTTATCTAGTTGTGTTGGGTGGCCTCGGTCGACATGTGAAACAGCCAATCACAACGAATTTTGATTATTCTTTTTGCGGACATATAAAAATTTTCAACCGTGCAATATCTAAAATAAGGTCAATTTCGAAATACTGAGAAAAATGTAGGTTCTTTTGAAAAATTAACAACAGAACTGAAATCTGCGGCACCAAAAATCCTAGAATGGTTACCGACCATGACAGTGACCCCATCCTAGTGCTGGTATTACATCCTCTCAGTTCTTGCATTTCCTAATACTTACTTTCGGGTAATTTCACCGAATTTTTTTGGGAAATCTACATCGGATGTTATGGGCAGCATCGAAACAGACTTCTAAACACGCTTTAAATTTCACCACATTCAGATATTTTACTTCAGTGGCCAAAAAGAGAAGTATACCATTGTAATTTTTAGCTGACCGTTATTTTTTTCTCTGCTTAACTGCTCTCATTGATGAAAATTTTGTTTATCCACTGAAACTAGGATTATTAAAACAGTGAAAAGGTTACCACAGTAAGCCTCAAAGCAATCGAAAGAAAGGCACCGTGGGTAAGCTGTAAGGAAGTGTAAAAAGCAGTAATTTGCAAATCCACACTGACAGTTACCGTAAAATTAACGTTGTCTGAAATTTACCTGTCAGCCACTACAAGACCGCACATTGAACACACCATATCTCCTGCATGTGAGTCCTCAATCAACACAGCATGCGGATGATACTTGCAAGACAATTTGCTCCTGAATATTGTTTATTAATCTACCATTCAAAAATACAACTCACATTTTGTCAGTCAAAGTAGACAATACCTGATTATGAACTTTAACAGAATTTCAACGGACGAACAAGCGGAATTCTCTATTGAACGTTAGGAAAACCGTAAAGCGACAGCTGAAAGAAAGTCGTTGCACGGAAACATTATTGTTTAAGTTTCTGGGAACTATAAGTAAAAAGCATTGAGAAAACATGAAAAAGCACCACCGCTGATTGTAATTTTAGTCCGTGTGGCACCGCTGGTGTTATACCTGATTAAATTAATGGTTTGCATGTGAACGATTTCTCCACATGCTTCTCAATGATTTAAAATAAGCCTGTTTTCTGTGGCCGAACTGCATGCTTTCAAATCTCCCATGTGATGAAGTTCTCCCGTTAACCGAGTTTTGTCGACCGCAGTTTCCGACGCTGTTGATTCTCTGTCTTAAAAAATTAACAGCGGGCCGATATGCACTAAACGTCGACAGCTGTCTAACCAATACGGACCCAAACAGTAGGCAGTTTGCGCATTTGTTTAACGTCTGAGTTGACCGTCGTGTTCGGCTAGTTACATTTGTTTACGGCAAACAGCTCCACTGCTAGCTCGGGTCGATGAGGTTAGCCCATTTGCGGCCCTTGGATGAGGAGGAAGAGCACTTTTTTCTACACCATGGCTTGTGAAAAATCCGTGAATTTTCCTGGCGAGAAGGTCAAGTATCGACCAACCGATACTTTTATGTCATTAGAAAATTCTGGCTGTGCTTATCGCGTACTGGAGCCTAGTGACCAAAGGGAATGCCCCTTATACTAAGCCTGTGTCAAGTATGGAGCCTAGTAATATTAGCAATAAGACTAAGAATAACAACAGTAAAGGCAGCAGCTACAAAAAGTAACTAAGCTGAAGTAGGGAAGGCATAAAACGGCCTGAACAAATCAAGACCAAAAAATGTACTGGCCATCAATAATCCATGCTCTCAGACTGCTGGCAGCGAACATAAGAAAATCATATTCATAGTCAGTGAACAAGTCGGATAAACGAAACCTAGGTAGAAAAGGTGACAGATCACAATGAATGAAAGCGGACCAGTTCAGTTTCAACGACCTTTGGTCTTGCACCACCGTTTGCGAGTTTTGCATCCTCCCACAACAAAATTTATTTATAAACGAAAGAAAAGGGTAATCAGTGAAATGTCGGATACAAACAAAATTGAAGAACTATCAAAAGAAAAGTGACTGGGAAAACAGGAAAAGTGCTGACTGCGACTGACAGCCATATCACTCACTGTCTCCAACCATCATCTGAGAGACCTCGAAGACTCTAAACCACCAATCTATCTGAACCTACACAAGCCAGTCCATCGCTCAAAACTTTCATGCCTTTTGCCATACCATCGAATAGTCTCCAGCCATCTTTGGGCCATTAAATCCATCGGATATCAGTATACAACGAGACAGCCATTCTATAAGCATGCGCAAAACCACCTCAACCTATTCTGATTCAGTGCCTGTTCTAAGGGCTGGACCCTAGGACCCAGTACCTTATCTCCAACCTTCGAGTTACTCACAATAATCAACCAATATTATGAAGACAACGGTGTTTTAAAACCGAATGACTCCGCAGATCTGCTCCCAACTGCCATTTTTCGAAACCGAATAGCACCATCGACCCAACTGCTGCCGTTTATACTTGACCTTTAATCGAGAACCGGAAGTCACGCCGACGCCACAGATGCCTCAAACTAGCAAATGCCAATCGAGCCTTTTGTACGCGTGAAGACATTTCCGAAAGACGACCACCAGGTGAGATACAACCACTAAAGTAACTAAATCTCTCCATCTCACCCAGATGCTCCCCAGTGAGAAAAAGATTCGGCTTCGAGCAAATCCAGTCCTAAAACGGTATTGCACTTTAAGTGTGCAAAACGCATCCCAAACATACTTACGCTGTTGTTCAGACGACCGAGCAATAGTTGCAACTCCGTTGCATAGTCACACAGTGGCACAACGTCGTCCTCATACTTCAAGTCAGACAGATTCCTACCTCCGTAAATATCAACCCCACTATTCTAATATGAAGGAAAGGCAACCTCCACAACCAACCCAATGAAAAAGTTGAAAAAAGAGAAAAAGGGAAACTGACGGACCTCACTTCTCATAGTGAAGTCGGATGAAACACCACCACAAGCGCGAGTTCGGTTTCGAGTGGAATGAATTTCGCTGACACACTCTTCAGTGAAAGACAGCATCAAAGAGCTGCACGACGGATTGAGTCAAACATCAAGAAACACTGAAATCGTGAACCTACGAAACATGCGTCTCTTCTAATATCTGTCGAAAAGTGAACATTTGCTTAACACAACCCCAACAGGTCCGAAACTGACTGGATTCTCACGCAAACACCATTCACAAGTACTAGGTAATCGGCGAAGGATAATGCCTGCGAGCAGTTTGGATGCGATGCTAAACTAATTCCTCGGTGGTCTGCAAATGAGGATCTATCACTTCTTGTAGATCGGCATACTATCCGGTTCACATCAGTCTTTAGGAATCTTCCCTTGTCCAGAATTATCCCAGGAGTTTTGTTAATTCTGGCTTTGACACTTGGCAACCGTCTTGGAAGGATGACGAAAGTTCAAAGGGTTCAGCAACCTTATACCTTTCAACAAACTTATTTCTCTGACCTCTTCCATTTCATATGGATGACCGGCATGTATCTGCATTAGTTGGCTTTCAGGCATAAGTGGAACGCTCATGGTAGGAGTGAGCCAAATTAGCCGCCCCCGAAGTGTTCGGCCCAATGCGCCATCCGGAAATACTGAGATTGAATTGATGTGGCGTCAAATTTTTCAACCATTTCGCCAACGCCTGTTTCTTGTGCTAGCATTCCTAATCAGCTGATGAAAGTTGAAACTGTTTCCGATAGCCGCAACCCTTTCCGTCTCCCTATAACTGCCTGTCCACCACTGCCGGCGGTCAATCTAAGACTCCTGTCCACTGGACGTTACAGTTCATGGCATTCGATGAGACGGTTCTGCGAGCATCTAACAGCGCAATTAAAGTCGACTATATCCATCGTATGTGGCCACGAGTTCTACGTCGCATTTACCGATGGGTGAAGCGCTTATTTGGTCTGCTCCCAGTGTTCCCGTAGATGCTGGCCATTTTGCTAAGATAATCGCACTGAAAGCTCCAGCTGGAATTGAAGTCGACGATTATCATACAGAACTAGCTGTACAGAACAAGCGATTTTTACGTTGGTGCGACCGCAGGCTAGGTGCAGACAAAAGTAATCTCAAACCAGAGCATGGTATGAGTCCCTGGGTGTGGGTCAGAATGGTCGGTAATTCTCGAATGATCCACGCCACCGATGACCGACAGCAATGTGATCAACCTGAGTCCTACACCCTGAAGGCAATGGAGGAAGAGAGGGTGGCACGTGGGCCGATGTCACGTTTTATAGCAAAATTATTCCACCCCGGAAACAGTCGGTGGTCGGGACAAATTTGAAGGTCAGGCCGACGCCACACGTGCTTCAGTCCACCATCACTGCCGTGTTACCATCCTTCGACATGCAGCTACCAAGGTAGGTGAAACTGTCCACAATCGTTAGTTCCTCTTCATCCAACGTCAAGTTCGGCACCACTGTTGTCCAGTCCCACAACAGCAATTAACACTTTGTAGGTGCAAAGCACATGCCAAACCGAGCTACAGACCTCAAGAGTCGATCTAGTGCGCGTTGTGCATGGTCCGCAGACTCAAAAAGGCATACATCGTCGTCTGCGTAATCTAGGTCACACAGCTTCCCTCCAATTCCCAATTAGAATCCTACATACTCGAGACCTCTAAAGCACCTTCCATCACCTCGTCCATGATAAAGTTGAACAGGAATGGAGAGATGGGACACCTTTGTCGAACGCCACTGGTCGTTTCGAGTGAACTCGACAGTTCACCGTATACCCCCACGCGACCATAAATATGCGAGTACAATGCTCGCAACAGGCTTAGGAACTTCGTTGACATACTACTCCGGTGGAGACTAGTGAATAGTGCTGGTCGATCCACTGAGTCGAAAGCACTTTTCAAGTCGAGACAGACTACGATCGTAGGGCAGCTGTGTGTGGCGTGCTTCGATTAACTGCCGGAGAGTGATTTTCTGGTGGATGCAGCGTCGACCTGAGCGAAATCCGGCCGTGTACTTCGCCTGCCGCTTGTGGTTGGCGTGGAATCAAACCTTAGCCAACTCTCATAGACTGATTCTCAATTATCAGCAAAACCGGTGTAGGGCACCGGGCATTTGCCTTCGCCTTGGCACTTTAGTAGGAACACATCTGCGACGAGAACCCACTGCATAGGACCTCCTTAGCAGAGGTTATTCGAGACGCCGGTCACTTAGAGCATTTTGAGAGGTATTCAGGCCGAGAAGCCAACTCATAGCCTAAAAAGGCTTACATTGAATTTTCGGGAGTCACTGGAAATCTAGGAAATCAATTACCTTACTGACGACTTCTGAATAAATTGTACACTTAATGGAGCCTCAACGCTTAGTAAGAGCTTGAAGAAAGCTGTGCTTTGGTACTGACTTGATGTCTAAAAATGTATCATCGACATATCGCGTGTACAAAAGTGAAGGGAGGGGATAAAAGTGGCTAAAGTTTTAGATCCGACCGAGTATAGGAGAAAGTTTGCTGCGGTAATGGATACGGGTGATCCCAGGACCCTACCCTGTTTGTTTGTACAAATCATGTTTGGATGTGAAGTATGTTGTCATGAGGCTAAGTTCTGCACCCTTGATAATTTTTGATCGGGATAGTACACCTCGTTCTTCTAAGGAAGTGCCCGATATTACCAATCAACAAATATTTACGACTGTTTTAATGGGTGCACATGTGTATAAAAAGACTACATCGTAACCCACAGCAACGTCATCGTTTTCTATTTCTTTCAGCATATGGGCAAATTCAAGAGCACCATTGATATGAGTTACTACTATCTTCTGATAGGGTTTTAAAGGATCACTGATATACTTCGTCAGTTTTTAAGTTCCGCAAGAAGTGCAATCTATAATTGGGCGAATGGATCCACCCGGTTTGTGGATCTTTGGTAAGCCAGGTCTGCTAGTTTTAGGGCGTTATTGGGAACCACAGCAGTTTCCCGAGTCTTTTATTCAAGCCAGAAAGGTACCTGTTAGCATAGTCCCTTGATTTGTTGAGTGAGACGTTAACTTTTCCTTCTATTCTTTCACAGGGTTTATCTCTCAGGTGATCGGCGACCATTGATTCATAATCCCATCTGTTTAGAATAACTTTAACATACCCTTCGTCTGCTTTCGTGATACAAATAGGTTGATCCTGGTTTAGGTCTGTCAGTGCTTTCTCTTCTTCCACTGTGATATTTAGGACAACTGGTTGTTGGCTCTTAAGAATATTACACATCCTCAGCTGGCTTGATTGGCATCTTTTTCTGTGAGGTTCGATAAGGCTTGTTTCATTGCAAAATCTCTTCGACCATCAGCGGTTTTATCTGAAGACGGAATTTGGGACGTTTTTGTATGAATTGTAACTATGGTAGTCAACGGCCTAATTGATGAAAACTTCCCCATGCTTTCCAGATTTAACAATATAGGTTGTCTAGACTTTGATTTTGCACCTTACTAGCTCCTCAGAATTCCATATAGATTAGGCACTACAGAAGCAATAAGAAAGGCCTTGAGTGACTTTAGTGATTAGGCCTTCTTCCGGATTTAAAACCCACTTATCAAAGACTAAGGATCAAATCTGTGTGTAACACCAAAATAATTGCATCCACAAAATCACTTGCAAAGAACACCCATCAGAATACATTCGATAAATCAGCAGACAACAGAAGACAGGAATAACTGAACACAGCAGAAGAGAGTGCAGACCTTCGGATATGAAACCATTACCAAAACTTGAGCGCGAATCAGCGAACACTCCGTGCCCCACAGCAGAGGGGCACAATACAGATTATAAACGCCTTAGAATACGTCAACGTGAATACAGGACATGCAACGAAAGTACCTATGCGGAGAATCAGGCGAAAAGTAAAAATTCCACATCGTTCAATCAACTTCAGAATGCAGTAATCGAACTGGAGGTTGAAGGAAGCTATGTCAACTGGATTAGGCAGACGACGTCGTGTGCCTTTCGAATCCGCGAACAATGTGCAACGTGCTCGGTTTGGCATGTGCTTTGCACCTTCAAAGTGCAAAGTGCTGTTGCAGGACTGGACGACAGCAGTGCCGAACTTGATGCTGAGCGGAGAGGAACTAACGATTGTGGACCGTTTCACCTACCTTGGTAGCTGCGTGTCGAACGACGGTAGCTCAGCAGTGGAGGTAAATGCGCGTATATCGAAGGCTCAAGCAGATTACGCTGGACTGGAGTACTTGTGGTGTCTGTCTGATATTTCGCTGAAGTTGAAAGATCGCATATACTGTGCCGCAGTGCACTCGGTTCTGTTGTACGGTCGCGAGACATGGAATATTGGTGAGAGATGTTCGTTGGTTAGGGGTTTTCGACCACAGATGTCTACGTAGTACGTAGTACGTAGATTGGTGGAGTGACCGGGTGAGTAACCTAAACAATCGGGATCTAGTACTGGGTGCCAATTCTGAGAATACTTTATCTCAGCGTACAAAACTTAGTAGACTTCGTTGGTTGGGTCACGTGTTGCTTATGTCGAACACTCGTCTGCCATACCGTGCCCTATTTCGGGCTCCTCCCAAGGAGTGGAAAAAGTCATATGGATGTCAACAGATGACGTGGCAACGTGGGATGAGAAAATGTACAACGGACTTAGGTAAAGTAGGTGACTCACGTCTTCATGGTTGGGGTCCGAGAGACCAGTCGACTAGCTGGTTGGAGACACTGAAGGATATGGCGATGAACAGCGAACAGTGGCGATTCTGATTCGATGGAAAATGACAACACAATCGCCACTGTTCGCTGTTCATCGCCATATCCTTCAGTGTCTCCAACCAGCTAGTCGACTGGTCTCTCGGACCCCAACCATGAAGACGTGAGTCACCTACTTTACCTAAGTCCGTTGTACATTTTCTCATCCCACGTTGCCACGTCATCTGTTGACATCCATATGACTTTTTCCACTCCTTGGGAGGAGCCCGAAATAGGGCACGGTATGGCAGACGAGTGTTCGACATAAGCAACACGTGACCCAACCAACGAAGTCTACTAAGTTTTGTACGCTGAGATAAAGTATTCTCAGAATTGGCACCCAGTACTAGATCCCGATTGTTTAGGTTACTCACCCGGTCACTCCACCAATCTACGTACTACGTACTACGTAGACATCTGTGGTCGAAAACCCCTAACCAACGAACATCTCTCACCAATATTCCATGTCTCGCGACCGTACAACAGAACCGAGTGCACTGCGGCACAGTATATGCGATCTTTCAACTTCAGCGAAATATCAGACAGACACCACAAGTACTCCAGTCCAGCGTAATCTGCTTGAGCCTTCGATATACGCGCATTTACCTCCACTGCTAAGCTACCGTCGTTCGACACGCAGCTACCAAGGTAGGTGAAACGGTCCACAATCGTTAGTTCCTCTCCGCTCAGCATCAAGTTCGGCACTGCTGTCGTCCAGTCCTGCAACAGCACTTTGCACTTTGAAGGTGCAAAGCACATGCCAAACCGAGCACGTTGCACATTGTTCGCGGATTTTGCTCCGCAAACTCATGTTTCGTGTAAGAGAAAAGGACCGCGTGAGCTGGGCGTCGTCTATCTTTTGTGATCATTCTCCACGTGCTTAACAAGTCTGCAAGAGGCGTAGCAGAAGTTAGTTTTGTTACACTGGGTTGGTTGTCGACTGCTCAGCGCGATTGTTTGTGCACGCTCCGCCGGCGGTCACTCGTGAAATATGCTGAACTTTTGCGCCTCTCCATCGTCTTTTTGGTGTAGCAATCTAATATAATTGTTGTAAGTATCCCAATTTTACAGTATCGAGTGGAAAGAACGCGTGACGGGTCCCAACGATTAAGGATGTCCAAGCATAGTAAGAGAACCGATCCTACAGAGACGAGACGATGATCGAGTTATGGCTTGACGTGCAGGTATGAAGAGATCCGTTTGGGTGCCATGAGATAAGGACCGTCGCTGGTTATATAAGCTGAGAGATATGTCTCCGAATCGACGTCAGTGGCACGAATGCTTGTGGCCCGATCGTAGGAATCCTGATCCGTGAAAACATTGAGACAACAAAAATCATATATTGTGCACCATAAAAAACACTGTCGTTTATTATTTTCCACTATTGTACACTTTCCCTGTATAATTCCGTTGTTTTGACACCATTTTCCTTTTCAAACCAATGTAATACCTTCATAAGCCAGCTTAGAACTTCGCTTTCGCAAACATGAGGTCTCGTAACCTGCAAAAAACGCTTTTTGAGGCCGTATCTGGAGTTTTGTTTGCAAGTCTAAGCCTTGAATTAAACAGGGGAAGAGAAGACTTTGCATTCAGTCGTGCAGCCTTTTACTAGGCTCATAAAGGATTCAGGTAGCTGGGATATATCAGTAAAGACTGTAATGCTTAAGTGTCTCTTTTGCACGCTTGAGGTATGAGTGCAATGGAAGAGCCATGTCCCACTACACGGAGAGAGCCGACATCCTTGATCCTGAGTAATATAGAACCACATAAGGTTACCCATGTCAAGTGTGGTAACGAGCCGAACGACAGCGGGTTGGCGTCCACCACCAAAGCGACTGGCATATCCGGGATTCAAACCTCTGGTTCTTTCGGTGATATGTTTAACCCATTTGCCCACCTCCAATTGCCTGTAGGAAGACGTAAGCGAGGTCTCACCGGAACTTTTAAGCAGTTGGAAGGACTCTAGAACCCAAGCGACTTTCTCTTGGCTCCTCGCCAAAACACGAAATGAAACCGACCAAGCCACAAACACTTGGTGGCCACAACACAGCCTTTTGCACTCCCAGTAGGCGCTTGGATCAAACTCCCAGACGATGTGACCATATCCATATATATAGACAACCTGGAACCCACCCTGGACATCATCGGCTGATTCCAACGGATTAAGCAAAGTGCCGACGTCTTGGTACCCCGCCCTGCATTCTTTTACACTCCACCTCGGTAGTTATGAATGGTGCAGCTGGTGTGATTTCTATCCGGCTCCCGGTGTCGTCGAAGTATTGTTTTTTTCAATACTTCCGTTGAACTGAAGTGAAAATGGGGTTGCGTCCATTTCGGACAACCCTTCCCATAAGAAGGGCTAACGCTATAGTAACAGTTCTCTCTTATGAATGCTGTCGAACATTATAATAAGTGGCTGGGTATTTCGTTTACCCGTAATTTTCCAGATTCCAACTCTAAAGCCTTCAACATACCCCAGGTGAATGAGAAGCCCGGCTACAGCCAGCCTTGTTAACAGCCACAGGCAAGCAACGGTTGTCACCAACGTTGTTTGGGGTGCTGTAACACCCTACAGGGACATATCTGTGATCCAACTCACTCCTATCCCTCGTCAATCATCAGCTGTACTTTTGTGCTTCAGTAGCTTCTTCCTCTTTGACACTATCCCTTCGACCAAATCGTTCATCTTTCGGTTATTCACCGCTGTAATTGGGGACTTCCGCCTTTCTTGAACAGTCTCCGCGCGTCAATCGGAAGTAGAAAACATGGGCCATATTTCAGTAAGAGCACCCCAAAACAGGAACACTAACACAGGTAAATCAAACGCAGATGTGCACAACTGCCCGTAGCACCAGACGGGCGGCCTGCAGGCCACGCCCCCGAATAGCCAGGGGCAGCGTAGTGGAACAGCCCAATTTAATTCACCTCAGTTCAGTTTACCTCAGGTAGCAACGACCAACAGGGACCGCAAAGGCCAGTCACCTCGATGGTATGTCCAGTGTCTGAACCTCTCCGATGCCTATTTGAGATTTCATTTCCAATTTCCTCTCGTGGAGAAGTCTATTTAAGTCCCCGTAACTGACGGCCGAGTGCCTGTTCGCTCAGTTTCCCGTATTGTTAACCCCATTCGATCACCAAGCGCCTCGACAACTGGAGGTACAAAGGCTTATTAAGGTTGCCGCAATTGATGGAGGTTCAGTCAACATCAGTCGTTCGCGCGATCTTCTAAATTCAGCGCAATTCAACTTCGTGGATCGTCAGTGGGAGGCAATTAAGAGCAACCTGTAAGCAATAACAGACTTGGTTGCCCTCCTCCACAGAATCAAGCGAAATGGGCTACCATCATGGTGAAGGAGTAGGATCACGAGAGCCAGAAGGCGGAAACATAGGTCTTTCGTGAAGTTTATGGACACACAGGGCTACCGAAATTGCCTAAGGTATATAGCGGAGAGAAAAAGAATGTCCCGCATCCAACGACAGTGCCGAACTGCCTACGAGGATTGGATCGCTGGGGCCGATAAGAGAAATCCCAAAGCATATTACAACTACGTGCAATCTAAGGCTGCTCTGTGAAAGGCCGTAGGTCGAGCAAAGAACCATCAGGGGTTAGGTCAACCGACTTTCAGAAGAAAGCCGACTGCCTGTTGAAATTTCTGCTGGCAGTATACAGGCGGGATCAAGGGACACAGAGGCTAACACTAGACTCTGTCACCCGTTTGGTGGAGATACCGGCGAGAGCAATCACGGAGGAAGGAGTGTGGGATAGTCTAACAAAAATGGACTCGTCGAAATCAGCCGGGCCTGATGGGATCCACTCACTGATAGTAAAGCCGCCGGCGGAGGTTCTGCTAAAAGCTTGCACCCGGCTCTTTAACGCGTCGCTGGAGGAGGGGCGGCTACCTATGGACTGGATGACATCGACAGCCATGCCAGTGCATAAAGGCGGGGACAGAGATAACTGCGACAGCTTTAGACCAATGAGTCTAATATCCATTGTGCTGAAAACTCTGGCAATGGTTCTTCGCGACGTAATAGTCAATCATCTGGATCCAAACAAGTTAATGATGGTGGAACAACACGGCTTTTGGCGCAAATGTTCCTGTCTGACCAACTTTATAAGCCTTCTAGAGGAATCAAGGAAGTAGAATCGACGGGGCTAAAGAGTAGAGGTCTGCCGCCTGGACTTTCGGAGGGCCTTTGATTCCAAGAACCACGGGCTTCTTGACTAGAAATGGGGGCTTTCGGAGTGGGCGCTGAGGTGAATAACTAGATAGCACAAAGTCTGAAAGGTGGATCTTTCGTGGTGGGAGTCGAGAGGTGTCTACCGGACAAAGGGTTGCTATACAGCGGGGTGCATCAGGAGTCCGTCTTAGGCAACGACATAGCTATTGGATTGGAAAATCCGTGTCTGATGTTTGCTGACGACATCAAGCTACTAGGGACAGCAAACAGTGAAGCTATCCAGAAGGATCTGGAAAAAATTTACCGGTGGTCGGTCAGCTGAGATCTTCCGTTGAACTTGAACAATGTCAGCGGCTCATGGAAGGAGAAGCAAGTTCCCCTCGCCACATGGGTCCACCTGGGCACCACGTCGCGATGGAACAGACTCAGCAAGCAAGAGACCTCGGGATAGTAGTGAGTTCAGACCTCAAACCAAGTCCTCAATGTCAAAAGGCAGCTAAGAGCGCACGGTGTGCCTTACACCAACTTAAGGGGCCGTGGGATCTAGGAGACCTAAAGTTCTTCCGCCACTGTTCAAGGCATTTGCCCGGCCGCACTTGCAATACTGTGTCCAGGCATGGAGACCATAGTTGGTAAGTGATAGTAAAATGCTGGAACAGGTTCAGCGTTTGGGCATTTGAGGCACGTGGGATATGAACGGAGGCTGAGGGCGCCTGGCCTATACTGCCTGGAAAGACGTAGGGGAAAAGGTGACTTAATATAAGCATTGGAGATCATGAAGGGTCTGCCCGAGGTATGGGGTCATCAGGGAGCTTTATCCCAGATAAGGGGGAACGAGGCGCTAAGAGGAAAGAATTGTGCGATCACGTGCACCCACCGATTTGAGAAGCAAATCGTTTGCCATACGAGTGGTAAATGACTGGAACAAGCTGCCCGAAGAAGTGGTGGAGGTGGGGCCAGTGCGCGAATTCAAAGGGAGACTAGACAATGCATGGCTACTGGTGTTCGGGGAGGACAGTGTATGAAATGTAGGGCCGAAGAAATGGTCGGGAGGAAAGCATCTCATTAATCATCTCCTCCCTTTCAGGAACCGAAGAGGGCTTTCCACTCTCCTGTTGTCGAATCATTGTCAGATCCTAGGAGCTATCGGTGCAAGAACCTGGACGATCAGGCATCTCACCGTATAGTACTGTAATCTAACTGGAACTGGAAAGTCTCACTAGCGTTTTGATCACGCCCTAGGAAATTCAGCCACGGTCGTTGAGTAGAATTGTGAAGAAACGGAGAAGAGCCCGTGATTCGGTTTCGTAGCCTTACTCATTTATCTCTCTGCCGTGAACCCCTATTCACGTCATGCCCAAGTTAGCCCGGAAATTTTGAATTCATTTGGAAAATTTAGGCCCTTCAGCAAATGATCCTAATCCTGGGGTCCAGGCCAAAACTAGGGCTAGCCTTGGTGCGGTGCTATTTGGCCGCTAGTGGCGCACCCAGGTTTTTTTCTCTGTAGGTTTGGGACTAGCCCCAAGTTGCCAGCATGCGTGCGCATTGAAACTTGCTGTTCGGAGTCTTGAAGTACTCCTCAAATTCGAGGTCAGTAGGCTTTTTTCTGTTTGTGTGAGCTTACCCTTGATTGAAGATGGGAGAGAACAGGGTACAAACAAGAGGACCTGCAAGGGAAGCGAGGCGGCGTCCACCCTGTTACACTGGACAAGGTCATAATGGTGACAGTTGCAAGCGAAGTGAGACCCGCGGGCTAATTGGATGGAGGCAAATTGTTTCATGCTTGATTGGCCTCATTTTGTCCGAAGCTTAGTCCACTAGTCACATATTATTATCCAGTTTTTTAATAAAAGTAAACTTTCTAGCTGATTTTGCGGAACGATGTTGTGTTTTCCCTTCTTACTTAAGCGGTGCTGGTTGATTCTCGGCAATCAGACGAATTCTTTATTCCAAATGATGCCCAGTGCATTTGAGTAGAGATTGTCTCCTATTATGTGAGACACTGGTTGTTGATGCGTACTGGCCGTTTGGTCTCAAGATGAGCCCTTTGAGCCTGGTGTCTCCAGGAATTCCGTGTTTTATAATATCAAGTTTGGAATGCAGAAGAGCGGTAATAGTCAAAATTCGATCCTTTGGAGCACCGGATTATTCCCGACTCGAGAGAAATGGGTGGCTGCCCGACAACGTAGTCAAGTTTCAGAAGTGGACGCTCATTCTTGCCATGTGATTGCAGGCGCTTGACCAGGTGAATTTGGTGGTGCTCTTTGAAAATTACCAGATCGATGGGACAAGGGGCTTTTCCTATTCGATATCTAGTAGGGCTTTTTACTTGCTGCGTCCCTGATTTCTTGGGGACATCTGTGAGAGGTTTCTTAAATTCCGGGGGCACTGTGCGGGCTGTTTACTAGTCAGCACTCGGTGAGCCGAAATCGCCCATAATTAGAAGATGCTTGAATCGAGTGTCCCTAAAGGAGCCCAGTAGTGTTATGGGGTCAGTGTTGTGAGACGGATTGTAGACCGGAAGGCGATAGAAAATTCCCAGTAGGAGCCCTTGGAACCTAACGAAGGAGGAGACTAGCTTTATGCTATCGATAATCGTTTGTCAGGGCACTTCGGTCATCGCGCAAGGATGAAAGAAGTCATCATAATAAACGATTACACCTCCGGACGTCTGGTAATTGTGAATCCGGAGATGCGGATCTCAGTAAAAGATTTCTGGGGCGAAACAAATATCTGTGAGGGCACTGGCGTGATAGTAGGTGTCAGAAACTACCCGCTGGAATATTGGCAGTTTGTTGGGCAGAATTGGACCGCTGGTGTATGGGCACTTAAGTTCATGCCCAGGAGGTGGTTCACTATAGGCGCCATCATCCTGTTCCTTGGTGAAGGAGCACGAAGAGACTTCGATGGGTAAGTGGCCTTGGGTAAGATGGGAGCTATGAAAAGAAGACGAACTTGGGTAATGATGAGGTTAGGGAGGATAAAAGAAATTATATGCTCCATTTTGGATGGCAGCGGTCCACGAGGACCTTCTAGTAAGAAGTTGAGGATTTTTGTGCTATCCCTCCAACTCGCCCGTTCGCTTCCTTGGTACTTGTTTTTTTCGAGGTAGCCTTTTTACTTGCCGGAGCATTCTCTTGTGGCTCATCCCTGACGGGATTCTTGGAGAGAATGTTCGATTGCCTTTCTGGGGCTAGGTTTGCTTGTCATGATAGCTGTCTTGTTTTGTTGTTTCCCACCTTAGTCTATTGCTTAATGTGCCGACAACAGACGGTGAAGCACTTCACCTGCATTACTCTAGAGGAACAATGTGACCTCTAGGTGAATCATCGTGGCAATGCGCAAGGAACCTAACTTAGTGTTTTTGTTGGAAGATCACACCAGTTTGTGCCTCGCTTCTGGCTGTCGAGGATGGAGTTGTTTGACCGCTCCCAATTCTTCTAATCCTTTCAGTCCTCCGGTTTGGGTTTCTCAGCAGAAAATAAGTTGTCCCACAGAGTCTGGGTTGTTCACCTCTAAATGACCACCTTTAACAAAGTCTTTCGTTTTCCTGCTAGCTATTCGTGCTGGCCTTTGCCGGGAAAAGGAGGTTGAGGCGACTATGTGTCTCGGGGCATGTCTGGTGAGAATGGACCGGACGTGCAAATTTGCTCCAGGGGGTAACTATTGTGGTGCATTTCCATGTGTCATATAATGTATTGACAGCTCCGATATTTAAAAAGCGTGTTCCTTGGCCCTTTAAGTTTGCAGAAGACTGGATGTTTCAGAATTTCAGGCAGTTCATCTCGTCTATAAGTTGTCTTGTTTCATCTTGAAGCTAAACGATTTTCGTCGCTTGTCTTCTTTCTCTAATCTGACGCATCTAGACTGTATTGGGTTTTTTAGAGCAGCATCGTCGCGGCAGGAGTCGAGGTTACCTTGTCTTGGCTCATTACTCGCTTCCCATCAAGTGCCGCTTAAACCAGACTTCGTCTCGTTTGTGCAACATATTACATGTCAGTTTCCGACGAGTCTTGATTTCGTTTTTCCAACCAACTTTGCTAACTGCATTTCTGCTTTGTTTAAATATGGCGGCCTACACGACGCGTCTCAAAGAGTTAGCCAGAACTGTCAGGATATCTCATTGGAAGCCTTCTCCGGTCAGTATCAGTAGCTAGTTAGCTGAAATCCTGGTGGAAAAGCACGTCTTGCAAGGTATCCTCCAATGAAATTTATTCAATAATGACTCGGATACATTTGTTTGAATGGACCAGCAGCCTTCAGGCTTGTGGTTATTTTTCGCTTTGGTCGAAGGAATTCACCTATTGTCTGTGTGGTTCCTTAGAAGAATACAGTGGGAAAGTGGGAAAAGTTGCCTCCCCTTTTTTCCTCAAAACTGACGAATCTTCCCGCAAAATTCGGGGTAGACGCTTTCCACAGCCGACCTTCATGTTGCAATATGTCAGCTGCGGGACAGTGGCATTCGATAAAATTAACACACGTCGCAAACCGAAATAGACTTCATACAGGACAAGCCACGCCAGCCGGAGTCCAGCAAGCAAACCAGCCAGCATCAGCACTTACCCAATAATATCTAGTCTCGCCGCTCATTACCTCCTCGATACACCGTTTCGCTGAACAGAAACTACTGATCACGGGGTTTTGTAATCCACTCACAACTCGGACTTGCTCTTATTATTATTAACAATGGGCATATTCTTCGACTTCCGAGAGGTATTCGCTGGGAAACATCAATTCTTACAAAGATGGCGCAGCGGAAACACGGAAAACAGAAATCAGACATGAAACTTGAATTTGTGTGCTCCCGTGAGCAGAACCTGCAATGTATTATGCTAGAAACGAATTTTCCATTTTAAAATCAGAGTTAGCTATCGCTTGCCAGCAGTATACAAGAGTTTCTGGGATTTATTATCAGCCCTTGACTGCGAGTTTTTTCGTGTTTGAACTCATCGAAGGTGCGCACCGCATGCTCAAACTCTAGCTAAAAAGCCATAGTGGACGTCGGCAAATGGCCCGGTTCTTCAAAAATTGAGAGATATATGATGAGCACAGAAGTTAAATTGAGATAAGGACCAATATTAATGTGGTAAATGGATGGAGATGAATTAAAACCTAACTGGACTTCACCTGAGATGGACAAGAAAGCGGTAATTAGCAGTATGGCGCTGAGAATAAAACAGAAGAAAGCATTCAGCTTTGCATCAGACTATACAGTTTATGGCATTTCGTGAAGAATTGTGAACCGAGAGAAATGAAACTCATAAAAATATTCCCCAAACTCATGCTGCTGGAAGTTTGTGCCCTCTTCCCGAGGGCTAACTTTGCCTGACCGATGAAAATCCTCCCACGAATCAGCGTGTGACTCTTGAATCGGCTTACTATCTATTCACCCTCCCGACGATTCAAACGATGTTCAAGAAAGAAAGTAAGTAACGAGCGGTTGGACAGAATAGTAAGGTACGCATACCTGAAGAGCGACGGTAACCGACAAACCGGTTTTGTACTTGCGGGCACATTTTCTTCATCCACCCGTAAGCGAAGTATACTAGTGCTGGAGAAAACACCAATACTCTCGGAATGTGTGTTCTTTTTGAATGTCAGCCTTCCCTGACCAACGGAAATCCTCCCACGACTCACCGTGTGCTTCTTAAATTGACTCATCATCTATTTGGGCTCTTGATAATTCAGATGCGATTCCAGTTGGGGTACAATCCGTCTCTACGCACGCTTGCTGTGAATGACTCCCGTGTTGCCCTTTTTAATGTAGGAAATTTTGGTGTTTTACGGCAGTGGAGTTCTGGAAGTTGGAGGAGGGGTTGCATGCTACTCCAACGGCATTAAGAACGGTGCTTCGGTCAGTCGCAACGGTTCACCTGAGAAGAGGCACCAATGGCAATCAGCGGCATGGTTTGGTTTGTCGCTGAGTTAAACGAATTGTTACTGGGGAGCCGGGTCTGGGTAGCGGCTTCCTAGCAGGTATAGGTAACTAGCTCATATGATGGGATGGAGATGCCGGTGCCAATGTCTGCGTTGCATCCGCACTTTCTCTTAGCTTTCCAATAGGCACTGCGTTCATTGGCCAACCTGGAGAATAACCGAAGAGTGAGTTACGGGTTAGACTGGAATTTGTTCCAGCTAATGAGTTGGTGAGTAAACCAAAAATGAAACGGTGACAACATTCAGTTCCTTGCAAGCATTCTAGAGTTCAGAAAGCTGTCTTCAAATGCGCAGAAGGACGGAGTCTTTCGGTGATCGGATGTGTGCCACTAACTTTTTATCTGCTCACTGAATATAAGGTATTTGGCTCAGTCAGTCCATGGCTGCATGGTTCTTACTCGTAGACGTTTTCTCTGTCACCTTTTGACATCTGCGCAGATGGGAATTGCAATGGTCTGTTAGAAAGGTATCTCAGGTTTTGGGGAGAAAAGTTACTATTTTCTTTATTTGTGGAACTCATCTGGCTTACGGGCTCGCTGTACAAGCAACGAGGGAACAGTTATGACTGATCATATGTGAGCTGTCGCTGATGCTGCCACTCTGGATTGCCAGAAAAGGGCAGCAGTAAAATTGGTCATGGACGGCAGCTTGGGCTGAATGTTAGGACATGAGTTGCCACGTGGGTTCATAAAGAAGTAGGAAAGGAGAAGCATGAGAATGTTGGGATAGTAATTCACGTTTGAACAGAGCGGAAGCAACTTGTGTTGCATGGTAGCTCCAATATGCGTGCTTGATTAATTCAGAAGGGAAAACAACGGCGGGTGTTCTAAGCGCCAGCATACGCGTCAGGGCGGCCTTTGAATAACAGGGGCATGTTAAAAATTAGACGGGTGGGTGGTGCAGTCCGATGTGTTGCTTCTTAGATCGTCCCGTAACGCAGCCAGATAATCATCTACCAAACGAGGGCAATGTGGGGCCGCTTCTTTCGCGGGGCCAGGACTGGGATGGCGGCACATATGTGCATTGTAGAGCAAAGCCAATCCCTTCTCAGCCCGAGTTTGCTTCTGTTGCTAGCCTTAAAATAATTCCAGCAGAACGTTTTCCTAATAGATGAATGGTTAGGTCCATAAAAGTGCTTCCCATAGTTCCTCCGCCTGACCTTAATCTTCTGCGTCATATTTTTTTGTAACTGTTCGGGGTAGCCTGTTTTCTTGACGTTTGGAGATGCTGCAGTAAACATGCCGCGGTCACTTACATTGGGACCACATACAACAGGATCCACAAAACCACCTGGCCAGATTATTAAATGTGTTCATAAATAACATAGGGCATCACCCGGTCGCTACCCCAGACCTCCTTGATCAATCTGTCCCGCCGTGGATGCCAGAATTGTCACATACTGATGGTAGGACATTGCTGCTTGATGGAGTGCACCTACGTAATAACTTGGAGCGGAAAACGAAAAGAGAGACTGTTTGGGTCAAAGAACCTTAGGCATACCAGCCAGCATCAAACTTACTCAATACGATCAACCACCGCATCTCCCATCCTCACTGTAACATTAAGGCGGATTGCACATCTAGCCAGCCGATTGTTTTTCAAAGGTTTCGGTGGTTTAGCAGCCTGTAGTGTGCAGAACGCGGGGCAGTGCTCTTTGATGGGGCTTGCAAACGTTACAATCTGCGGAGATACCAGCCGTGCCGCCAGTAAACTGCTTTAGGTTTCCCTGTTTTCACTATCAATCCTGATGTCTACACACTTCTGGTACTTATTTAAGTCAGTTTAATTGAGAGTGACGCGTCGTAGGTTTAGGGTCTGCTGCACCCCAGAACTGCTCGCCAGCCGTTGCTGTTTACTGGTCGGACGACACGATTGTATGCTTCCAGTAATTGCTAGTACACTTTATCTGGCGCAGCAAAGGCTAGCTGCAATTCCTGAGTCCAATTCGGCTTTGTACTTTTAGTTCATAGCTGAAGGTAGGCAGAAAAAATTTAAGAATAAATAAAGAGGAATTCGGATCCAGTTTCTTACTGGTGAACTTAGTGAATTAGACGCTCAACTTACATTGGAAACTCTTGGGATCATCCACTGGTTGAACATTTTCAACATAATGTCATCTGTCCTTTCGTTTCCAACGATCACTGGAATTTTACGAATCAGCCGCGGCGATCCGTTCTTTAACCAATAACCAAGAGATTAAAAACGAAGTATTGATATAGATTCGCGCTGACTTGAGCCAGTTGTGTGCTACTCAGTAAAATCCCGATTGGTATAGGGTACGCCGTAAAGAATTTGCCATGGTACTGCCCATGTACCGTTCGACAGTTTTTCGTTTTTAAGTTTGGACAGTCAACACAGTACTGATGCACGAGACGTTAAAACTAAACGGTAAAATTTGGCAGGGGACAAACACGATTAAGCGTCGTAGTGCAACCACGAAAAATGGAATTGGAGTCGGTATGTGCTAAACAAAATGAGGTTCTTTGTGGCCCTCAGCTGCGCAGCAGGGCATTGACATTAGCCGAGGCTGGAGACTAAATGATACGGGACTGAGCAGTTTAGTATGGCAGTCGCACAAGGTAATGGAACGGACCGGGTGTCCCGTTGCGCAGTCAGTCACACAAAGCGGAACGGGGAATTCGAACGGCTTGCTCAACTCCTTGACAAAAGAGAAACTGTCGGCACAGAGCACAGCCGTGCATGTTTTGGAATTCACAAGCCAAGAAAGCTCAAAAAGCATACAGTTTTGTGGGGTAACCTCGGTCGATAGGTGAAACAATTGAACGATGACTAGGATTTTGTGAAAACTTTTGCAGTTATATAAACATTCTCGGCTCTAAAACATTCAGATCGAAGGCACGTCAAAAACATCGTAAACCATAGGTCTTTGTGCAAAATAGTAACAGGGTCAAAGTCTGGGAAACAAAAGCACCAAATCTCCATCTATAATAGATTGCAAGCTAACGTCGCAAACCACACACGCCGGAAAGCACTTACACAACACTTAAAGTTTCCTCAGCATAAAATTAAATTTGGAACCAATAAGAGTACTTATTCGTCAATAACCTAACACCCTATTTTAAAGACGTCACAGCCGTCGGTGCTCGAAGAATTCCAAGTGCCGCAGATTTGCTAGAAGCAGCTAGCAAAAGAGCAACCAAAAGGAAAAATAAATTTTCGAGATTCACGGGTTACTTGGCATTAAAGAACAGCAGAGTGTATATGCGGAAACCTCTGATGTACTTCATGGAACCCAAGGTAGTTGCAGGCCCGGTCAACACGAAGATTACGCACTTTTCTTGGCTGCATAATTGCAAGAACCTAGAGATATATATACTGTGCAACCACCGCTATGGTGTCCAACGCTTGTAAACATTAGGACTTACTCTCGATCAAGTCTGCGATTCTTCGAGAAGCGAGAATGTTGCACTACTCGTGACACTGCATGAGACGTAGGATACAATCGTAGCCTCCTGCGGCTTCAGTATCCTGACAAGAATATCGCAAAGGACTTCAATAACGGACAAAAATAACTAATTCCACATGCTTCAAGTCCATCAGGGACCAGGAAGATGAGACGCCACTCAGAAGTGAGCTGTCAAGGTCTTCACAAGCGATATCGGTTCATAATGATGGAGCAACCATGAATTATCCTTGAGCCACGTGCCCAATTCTTGCGCATTTCGACTGTGCATCTCACCCACCACCAAAGGCCAACGTAAAGATGGCTGACTTGACAATTCGAGTTCTTCCTCTTCACAGCCACCCCTAAGAAACGCCAACATACGTTAAGTTAGCCTGTCAGGCCCGTGATAGTTTCTTTTCGGTAAAGCCATAAGTTTTATGGAAAACAGTTCACCTAACACCCGAGGTCCGGAAACTACCCGCCAGGAACCGGGTGATCCACCCGCACTGGCCCTGGGCCAGATCCGACACACCTCAGTCGCAACTAAAGCCAATTAGTTGCCGTCCCGATGCACTCCCGAAATCCACTGTGGTTGACCAAAATCGCCAGTGACGGCTATAAAAACCGGAGGTATATTTCTTGAGCATTGCCGAGACATGTGCGGTTTGCACGATCTTCAATTACAGCACCAAGAGCGGCAACAAAAAATTACATACCCGAGTGGTTATGGCCCAGTGAATAAAGGGAAACAAAGGAAAGCTCAACCACGGTGAAAAATGACATTCGAAGTAATATGCTCTAAACAACCAATATTGTATGTAGTTCCTGGCGAGTAGAACACTGAACGGTCACATAGGGGATAATAACACATTTTGGTGTGCCGGATGGCTCCTAGGGTGTGAAAGGTATGGGTGGTTACAATGGAAAGAGATTAGGGAATGAAACTAGGAAATTTAATGCAGATGAGGTTCGATGCAAACAAGTTTGACTACGTGAAATTTCATCTAAGAGCAACAGTGGAAGAGTGGGAAGAAGAGGATTATCACTAGTTGTTGGAGAAGAAGGCGAATCCAAGGCAACAACTGGTTCAGAGTCATGTCATCAATTTGACTGGAAATAATAACGGCATAGTAGAGATGGTAGGCCCACAGCCGGAAAGGAAGGGCGCGGAAGTATATGCAAAACGCCCAAGTAATTCATATATCTATAAGTTTTCCTCGGGCAGTCTCTTCTTGTAAGACTGGATTAGAGCAGCGTTTGAGAGGATCAAGAGGCGGGTGCACGGAGATGGTTGTGCAAAAAGGGACAGAGGCAATGCTTATCACAACAGTGCTAGTGAATCGGGCCGAACGGTTGTTGGAAACCCGAATGGAAAATACGTCTGGAAGGTGAACGCAGGAGGTATGATCCGCCAACCTATCTGCATTCGCACATCGTTGCTGCTGAGCTGTCAGCCCGATATGAGCCTTCCAGAGCGGTACATCTAACAGCGCCGCGCACTGAGATTACTAGAATAAAAGTGCAGCAGGGGCAAGCGGATTAACCAACCGGGCATCCGAGAGGAGATTTTATGCGGGGTACTGCCAGGCCTTGAGTTCTCAAGAGAATCACGTTTGTCGTCTAAAAACAGGGGCCTTAACGTGGATCTTTATGTTCGGCTGTGAAAAGCCTAGCAAGCACAGAGGCTAGTTATCGTTTTCAGAAGATACAGAAGGGCCACCTGGCTATGCTTGTCAGGAATAGAACCCCCGAAAGTATTGCTTGCTGCAGGTCAGAGGAATGGCTCTGGATCTGTGCTGGTGTACAATATTCCCGCCCTGCTATTTGCGTGTTATGAGAAGATACGCATGAGTATGGCCATGATACCGCCCAAAACCTCTGCCCTAAGAAAGGGACGCTCGTGCTGGTTGGCTAGTAGCTTTTAAATGTACCCTTCCGGTCAAGGTGCCCCTCCATGCATTGCTGAGCATTAACATCCTTTCTTTGTTTACAGAGATGCCTGATCTGTCCCTCGGACGTTAACCACGGATTCATGCCTACGCTTGTCATCTGCATACAAGAAGTTTGGCTAAACTCGGATATTGTTGATTCAGTATTGTTGATAGACAGATTCAGACTCCATCGGCAAGGCAGAAATTCGATCGAAAACATTAGGAGCGATGCAGCAACATACAAAACCTCCTGATGTGTCACGTTCGAGGTTAGTTGTACCTACTAACAATGCAGAAGTGACTGCATCGGAACATAGCTCCATCCCGGGGCATCCCGTATCCACTAAATTCACAACGAATTTTTGTTCCCCCTTTGAGCATCCGGCAAAATATTACACATTTTTGAGTTTTTTCAAGCACATATTGTTTCTATTCCTCAGTTTAGTCTGCATATTACTGAAGATGACTTAAATCATTCATCACTCCAAACGGTGACTGTATTTGATTTCAATAAACTGTTTTTGCGCCACCAGAAAAGACTGCACTCTATGTACAGTAATTTCCAACCGTTTTGGTTCTCCTCCCTTAAATTGCTCGCTCCAGTTTCAAGCAAGGATTATTTTCTGCTTCCTTTAATATTTAAGCTACGATCTCGGCCATTATTCCATTTCTTCAAGCGAACAAATCAAACTCAGATTCGCCTACGTGATTTTCGCACAACAACCACACCATTCATGAAATAATTCACCATGTGTTACTGCCGCTCAAATCACCATTAAAAAACCGCTGTTTCATCCTTGTTAGAAACCATCAGCAGTGCATATCCACAGCGCCCAAACTGGGACGCAACCCGGGATGAACGAATTTGGATCGAACGCCTAAACAATTACGCTATCGGGCAGGCTCTGAACGGTTTAATGAACTTCACCACATGATGTTGCACTTATCCGTCAAAGATTTTCACGACCACGGACCACTAGCGCGCATCATTCTAGCCGTGCAACTACATATAAACCCCCTCCTTGGAAATTCCTTAGACACATCTGTGCTTTTCTTCTAATGGGTCCATGCTTGATTACCTTGTCAGAGTTTTCAAAGAGACGACCAACGCGACCATTGCTACCTGCTGCCCTTTAGAAACATTATTCGTCTAACATGTCCCTACATCCTCTCAGATGCTGAAATTCCTGGGAAGAAGCAAGCAACACTTCTAAAAATCCTGCACTGACCCAAGTGTGTAACACACTTTCCTCTAATCAAAGCTGAACTCAATCATATCGGCAAGAGATTCGCTAGCCAACCGTTGATTGGTGACAAAATCTATCCCCATTTTAAGATATTCGGTTGTTGTTTGGGAAGAAAAACAGACATTTGAAAAGTTCTGCCAGTGTCGACAGCATAAATCAAGGTTCCATGAATTATTTTACTTATACCCTAATCATTTTTGAACAGGGTGAGGATAGGAAAGTTGCAGTTTTTAGGAGGGAAATGCTCAACCTTCTGCTCACCACTAAAATTACCGCAGGGTTAGGCCTTGATAATCTGCCTCCAGCTTTTTCATGACATCATATTGTGGCTCTGACGGATGTATTTACTTCTCTGACCCGATCTCAAACTGGCAGAGCACGCAATGCTTAAGCGCCTGCGTCCTTCTATGTATCTTAATGGGGACCCTTTTCAGTTTGCCTATAAATCTAACAGGTCCATTTTGGACCATGTCTTCGCCCTCATTTACCGCATTTGTAAGTCCTTCGACCCATCAGTGAAATCTGTGCGTTGCGCATTCCTGGACTATTCGTCAGCATTTGACTCAGCCTCACGATCTCTTCTACACCACAAGCTGTAAACATTTGGTTATCCCAGTTCTTTATTTTCATGGCTGTCTCATTACTTTACCAGCCGAACCCAGTGCACACGAATGGATGGCAAAGTTTCAAAACCCTTGACTAACAACTCAGGAGTACAACAGGGGGCTGTTCTTTCATCGGTTCTTTTATTTACTTACATCGGAGATTTATCTACTAGCTCCCTGTATGATCTGTTCAAGTATGCTGATGATGTTGCCCTCTCTCAAGTCGTTTTAAACAACGACGATTTTCAAAGTTTTTCCAACAACCTATATTCTGTTTACGATTTCTCTGCACAAGCTGATTTAAATCTCAACACATCGAAATGTTTCGAGTGTCCGTTCTCTTTCTCTCGGTCGGCCTACCCATCCGAAACGTTTTCATTCAGCTCAAAAGCTCTCACCAGGGTTGATTCTGTGAAATACCTAAGAGTTACTATTGATAAAAATCTGCAGCCGGCTTCTCACAATTATAACTGTGTTAAGAATCTCCGACGGTTACCGTTTCAAATCAGGAGGCTTCCGCACTACAAAGTACAACAAACGACCTCCCTGTTTGTATACTAATATTTTTCCAATCCTGCTTTACCGTTCTTTAGTTATATATCCAGGTGTAATTAGAAAGGACTTCAAAATTCTTTGCCGGTGGCTATAAGTTATTAGACGCGTGTCCTTCGTACCAATAACTGAAGTGTCCCTCGATCTATGTGATCGAATCTTATTAGCATGTGAGAAATTTGCTCACAAAACTTCACGATCCCGCGCATCCTCTGTAAAATGATCTGTCAAATCGTCACTCACACTTCAACGCGTTCCGCTCTTCGTTCCACATCCTCTGGAGACCATATCTATGGGAATTCCGTTACCCCATATTTAGCACGCAGTTTGACAAACTGTGACCCCGGGTTAGCCGGTCTTCCGAGCAGTATCTCTTAATGTTCCTAGATAATTCCTCAATCATTTTTTTCATTTCTACAAGGTCGTGAGTGCAATGTTTTCCCAGTTTACGCACATAATTTTTCTGATTGAAACGCCACTTCTTTTGGTATGCAGAATGCTGCACAATACAACAGAAATGGCTTAAAATCCCGCGCGGTATTTCAAGCCATGTTAACTCGCAGGGAACTCAGCCATCTGGAAGCTCTTTTGACCGTTGTATTTAATTTTTCCTGTGAATTCCGGGCTGATCACTGAATATATTTCATACTCTGAACATGGATTACACAAAAAATTTCAAAACGTCCCGTATGTTGGAAATCCTACTGTGGTGACCAGAACTAGGTTTTGTCAACCCTTAGGTTTAAAAGACTGAACTCACTTTTCAATTGAATGCAGTAGGTTTTTAATCGGTTTGCCTCTCACTTTTGAGTCTGCCCAAAATAATTGGTGGTGTACATGATGCATGCATCGACGGAACTCTCTCTCAATTGATCTCAGCAATTTGATGAAGCTATTCTGTTACTTCCGGTACATCTTTTTTTGGTGAATTTTCTTTGTGTAAGATTTCAGTGATTACTTGGTCTTTGTCCCATGCTCCTCTCCAGCTCCATTAATTGTTATTTTGGCATTATGCTTCATTTGATGCTGATCAGGATATTCGGCCACTGTTGCAGGGCAACTTTATTCCCGGTAATATTACCGAGAGCTCTCATGATAGGATAGCAGATGGGATGACATAAAAGTGACTAGCAATAACCGAAAATAAGGAATTTCAAAGCTGGAAGCCTGGTCAATCAGCCAATCTTTAAATTCAATCAACAAAAGTTTTCGAGCGGCTTTTCTCGAGGCTGCTTCTGAAGTGTAGCATGAGGCGGCCGGTCAGTATCAATAAACATTTAAAGGCTTCTTTCAAAGATTATGACACTTTTAAAATGGAGTGTGAGCTGTTAGCCGGCCTCCGTCTAAAATTTCAGGCCACTCCAGTGGCCCCTTGCTGGTGTCCAAAACTGACATCACATTAGTACGCCCTTCGTAGTCCACTACCAATTGTTTATGGCAGCTTCCAGGTGTCAGGCGATCAGCTTACAAATTTATGGGGATTTTGGAGCCAATGACTTTCCTGGAGAAAAACCTTCTGATCATAAACCGGTCCTGTCGCCAAAGCTTATTAGAAGCTCATGGTGTCTCCAAGGCTGATCCCAGCAAGAAAGACGTCACAAAACCTGACTTCTGGGTGCTCCGTCCCAAAAGACCAAAGATAAATTCAATAGCCATGACATTAGGCTACCCTGAAGTTAGATTTCTATGGCTGTCGACGGTTGTGCAATCATGGTTATTCGCTTGAGCCCTAGAAATTCTAGGCCTTCAAAGAAGCCCCTAGCTGTCAATCCGTCCGTGCCGATGCCAACAAATAAGGAATAAGGATACACTTCATATAGGCTTTGGACCTGGTCGTTCTGGCATCCTAGGTCATCCATAACTCCTCTCGCAATTTGGATGCCCAAAAATTGGCGGAGTGTGAAGCTTCCTAAGCCGCCTTGGAGGTCTGTCAGTAAAATCTATGAAATACAGTTTCCTTGAAGACTGACTTCCAGGCATTGATAATCACACTTCAAATACCACCTTTTTCAGTGCGAGGAGACCAGATGCAATTCTCAGAGTATGATTCTAACGTAGTTGCTCCAACTATGGGATCCACAAATTCACCACTTGAGGTTACTGTTTATTTCCATGAACCGCTTCGTCCAACTTTATAAGGGACTATTTTGAAAATCCGCCCTAACGTTGACTAAAATCAACTTGCATATAACTACACTTACATCTCATCCAGGTGCCATTTATTTTTTTCTTGGAATCATCGTTGGATGGCGCCACTTTGCCTGTAGCATGGATGTTAACGTGGACGCCTGATTGCATCCTATAGTGTTTCGTCTTCCGCGCTCATTATGTTGTTGCCTTGACGGCAAATCTCAAGTTTTTATTGTTCCTACAGTATGATGGCTATTCACTTTAGCCCACAGATTCTGCGGATTCAACTTGTTTTCACTTGCATTTAGCATAAGTTCGGCTGCGCGCTGCACGAATAATGGATATCGAAACCTTAATTTACATTCAAGCTTAATTCGCCTTCCTTTCACGGAGATTCCCTCGGGTGGTTTTAAGTTGGTCTGCTGGCCATTTATCCAAGCCCCTAAAACAACCTTCCAGAACTGGAGCAGTTGGGAGTTTACCAATAGCCTCACCTATTTGCCTTTACGAAATCCTGGTCTGCAATAGACTTTAGATGAAGGCCAACTATCCTCCACTGAAGATCCACCGATCCGAAAACACCCAACTGGAGAGCGTGTTATTGGTCTGGTCATATATCTCAGTGTCCCCTACAGCCTTAGTTAAACTTCTTTCTCCTATTCGCTGTATATGCTGTGGTTGGGCTAAGTTTCCCTTCTCTTTTGACAAAACCTTTCTAGACAGGGTATTTTGTACTATTCTTTTGGGGCTTGTTGTTGGAGTCCACTTTTCCATTAGTTACCAGAGCTGCGAAGCCTCTAGTTCCACGACTTTTAGAATGGAAGCTAACGGTATGATGGCTTTGAACCTACGAAACCACGACTCTTACAATGATCTGTTATATAAGGTAGAGTGCTATCAAAGTTGAAGACAGCAAAGCTGTAATCCAAAATATGAGATAACTGATGAACCATCTTTGGATATTAGGAAGTCTTAGCGACCCTCAAGTAAACCTGGCTTGTTCCTAGTCGGAAAATCCATTGGCAGGACTTTGATTAAGTACTTTGAAGAGAGTCCTGGGATCAGTGTTTTGCACAAAATGAGATACCTAATTAATTGTGATCTTAATCTTTTCGAACTTGATGTTACAGACGAAACCATTTAGCAGTTACCCTTGTTTCCCTGGAGAACGGCGACGATACTGGTTTTTTTGACCCGGTTGTTAAATTACTTCAAGCTAAATTCTCTAGAATTAAGACCAGATTGTCCGGATTCCATTAACATAGAAGCAGACAACCAAATATGGATTGAGAGAAAGAATAGCGTGCCTAATATTTTTGATTGTTTGAAACTCTAGACACTGACGCTACACATTCTAAAGGCTTGCAACCTGGCCTTTTTCCAGTCCATGTTTATAATTCACATTTCACGTAAACTTCAAATTAATCTATTGGGCAATTGGTATCTTGCCACCATTTTACCCAGGAGAAGTAATTCCGATGCAAATCCGGCAGTTTGGGTCGTATAAAACCCTCCTCCTCATTACCAACCGTGAGGCTCTTATCCTTGAGCACCACCTTACCAAGCAACCTATTATGCATTCGGTCTATCCACCCCATCTACGAAACACCAATTTGCAAATGAATATGAACCCCTCTCCTCTATCGATGGTTTTCTCGCCAATCCGTTCGACCACACTCCCGCCAGCCCTCATAAATTGGTACCCTCATCTGCGCTTACAGCTCAATTCCAGTTACCATCATTGTTGCTAACCTCGACCAAAGCACATGTTTCACCTACTCCGTCCGACATCAATGCTCCCTTCAATTGTGAAACTACAGCATATCTTCACGTATCAGTCCATGTGATCAGATGTATCCGCATCAACCCCTGCTCACTTGCTATTTGTTCTCAGCCTTCTTTCTATTCCATCTCCCATGAAATGTGACTGCCAAAGAGCTGCTTCCATGGCTCCAGATAGCCTTTACTCCATTTATTCTCTCCCGTGATCCGCCGGCAAATTTTAGTCACCGGATCTGACAACTACATCTCACACAGCCGCCGGATGAAGCACCACAAGAACTTATACTGCACCCTAGCAAACCCTGCATAACCCTAGATTTACCACCTGCTGCACATCGCCAATATCCACCGTGCTTACTGTCCAACTTCCATCAAACCTCTTAGCGCTGCGTTACTCGACCTTATTGTTTCCTAACCGAATTTTCCCCAGCCAGTCTGGGTGTTGCGTGTCTGGCAATTCAGCCGATGCAGAGGGATTCTTATTTGCTATAATCAACCCTCGCTCCGTTTTTTTCAGGATCTCCCGCTTGAGACAGTATGCTTCAACGTTAACTTGGACATTCTCTTAAACAATGAGTTATGGCTCAATTAGTGTAAGTCTAAAGGTGATATTTCTTTGTCCGAAGCAAAGCTCTTGTGGCAAATAGAGTCGGTATGATTAGTGGACGGTTTCTTATGTAGGCTAAGCAAAGCTTTGATGCCTTTACCGTCGGACGCCTTTGTATGGACTCCCCGAAGTACCAGTATATACCAAACTCAAAGGTACCTGTTGGTTGCGCTAACAACCTTCTACATACCGGGAAAGCCGCAGTCAATCCTCTGAAACAGTCTTACTGATGAAAATTATTTTTTTAGGCCACATAGGCTAGCGAATGCAGCACGTAAACACCCAAGTCAGGAATAGAAATATCCCCTGATATTCGCTCATGTTGTCACGGATTTAATAATCACAAGTTACAAGAGAGTATATTATAAGACTTGTAGGCGACTTCCCTCAAATGCCTTCAATCCCTCCCTATTAAAAACGTAGAGGCCTCCATCCCTTACTGAACTGGAGGCTGACAGCTCTGATCAATCGTGGCTTTGGTCCAGAGTGATTTCTCAAGTTTTCTAAGTTAGCTGGCCCTCTAATTTATCGAAAGTTTTCTGAATGTATTTCACATTAGCCCGGTTTCACTCGCAAACACATGAAACGACAAATATCGTCCCACAAACACGAAGAACCTGCGCCTGGAAATACAAGGGAAGCAATCGCGGAAGCCTTATAGTCTAATCAGTTGAAACTACACATCCGACTTCTTGAGAGGCTTCGGAAATTTCAAAGGCACAAAAAGAGGGTAATGATCTGGGACACCCAAACAAATCTGCACAATTTGAGCTTTGATAAGCTAGAAATGGCGCCATCCATTCTTTGTGCATCCCCGTGTGATAATACTCCTTTTACCTCTTCTCACAAAATTGCAAGGGCGTTGCCTAACTCAGCCTCTCCACCTCCCCAGTACAACCTAGCCTTCCATTAGTCACTATCGCATCCCAAAACGATTTCCCCCTTGGAGCTACAAATACATCCAAAAATGTTTGTTCCACTGCAGAACGCATGGACTCCAAGCCCCTGACGGTCTTCCCAATCTGTTGTTATGTACACAAGCGGAGGCCCACTACCGCTGCTTCTGAACATTTTGCTTTCTCTAAGACTAATAGTTTGGTGACATCCAGATGGAAGAATGCACCAATATTTCCGTAGCATCAGTAGAGTTCTTTACATGATGCATCCAAAAACCGTTCGCCCATTACTTCCAGAATGATGGAAACTTTTAGTGAATATTCTATAACAGATTGTCGTTTTTTAAACCCAGGCAGCATGGTTTTCTTGTTTCTGCACTAAATGCCAGTAGGGCTTCTTAAATTTCCTCACTATTCTGACCGATCGTGGCATTGCCTTTGTTGTCATTTATCTTATTATGACTGAAATGTTTGACCGTGTTCTACACCAGCATCTCGTTGCGAGCTTGCGCTCGTTTGGCGTTAGCGGCCCACCTTTATCTAGACTTCCTTCTTATCTTTCCCTGCGGATGCAATCCGCCGGTGACGGACACATGTTAAACCAAGGAGTGTTAACCAGCGGAATAATATGGAGCAGCATACTTGGATCCTTCATGTTCCTCATGTACACTGATGATGCCAGACACTGCACCTCATACAGCACTCCTTTGCTATGCGGCGACAATATAAGAAGCGTTTACTCTTTCAAACCGGCCGATCTTGTTAGCGCCACTGGTTGGATATCTCATGACCTGGCTGTCTCGTATAGATGGTTTGTCGACTGGGTTGTGAATTTCTCTCCAGATGAATATAAAGTCGTAACCCAGAGGTGAAAACTGTCCACTCGTTCATTTCGCCTGACTGGGTTACGAATAACCTCTCGTTTTGCTTTCGCCATCTTGGTCTTATTTATTTTCGCTCATGGAACTTCTTAGAGCATGACTTCATTCAATCAGTCGGCTACAGGTGATCCATTTTCTGGGTTTTGCCTATTCCCTCTTCAATGTATCATTATGTCTACCTACGAGAACCATGTCTGGCCTCCGCTAGAATACTGCTCCGTATTATAATCCACCATGTCTAAATATGACAGACTACTTTGGGAGAGCAATAAGTCAGTTGGCCCTGCCCCTGTTTGGTTCGTCGACAGATCTCTACCATTACCACGTTATACAGTTCCCTAGCTTGATTCTTTCTGATACAAGAAGCTCAAAATGAACTTATTCTTCTTTAAAAATCTCCTTCATAAGCATTCCTTCCCCAATCGCCCACCTGCATTTTCCTATTAACAAGGACACCGGCATTTCATCGTTCACCTCAAAGTAACAAAATCTGCCCTACATTCCCACTTATTCCCCACCGTCTAATACGTGCTTTCAGACGAACTCCTGCCTTCCACCCGCTTTCTTCAGACCAGTGGCCAATTCAAGACTTCAGTGGTCGGTTACCCTACCGTCAACCAAGTTCTGCAAATAACACATTCACCCGAATTTAGCAGTTGAGTTTGGAGTGCTAAATATTGATCCGTGGGTTCGTCTTGCTCAATCCTCTTTGTAATTCACGTTGAACGTTTCAACTCTAACGGTTGGTTTCGTTTCCCTCCCCTACACAAAACAACCTTTCTTTGATCATTGCTTACCTGCTCGTACTCTCCGACTAAACATGTGCAGTCCATGTCATTGCCCTATCCAAGTATCTCAGATTTCTTAATAAGTTGGCCTATTAAGTTGACAAATATGCAATGGTAATAATATTGCATTCCTCGAAGGATTTGAGTGAGCTTCTTGTTTATATTTCCAAGCATCACAGTGGTATTCAGTGGCGCATCATCAAAAAGGATAACATAGGAAATATCCATGGAAATTGTTTTTAAGTGCCGGCTTTACTTCTTATACAAGTTAGGTTCATTGACAGTCACGCCTATCCGCCAATCTCGCTCCACTGAAATAAGCATATTTGCGAGTTCCATCGTCCCTCGGTTCCCAGATTTTTATAAAATTGAATCTTCTCAACATTCAGATTCCATCTTGATTGTTCCCCTCTCCATTCATCTTCGGCGATATATCGCCCCTTTATTGCTGTCAAGTAGCATTTTCCTAACCAATTCACATGACGTCCATTCCGTTTTTGACTAATTTCCAACCCGTTATCATATCATATTGATCTTCATCTTCACAGTTTAACTTCTGTGGCCATCATATAACCCTTTCGAGTTTCGAGAATTTCGACCGTAACCCGATGTCCGTCATTAATACTGACGAGTGAGTCACCTGTTTATGACGACTGTTCTCTCTTCTCAGGAAGTTGTTTGTGGAAATACTGCAAGGTGAAGTTCCTCATTTACAGGACAATATTCAGGTGAAATTTTATTACATAAGGGTTTGTTTT
>LUCM01001434.1:27355-40701 GCA_008360955.1 Fasciolopsis buskii | reverse complement strand
CCCTCGTTCTTAAGGTTGGTTCAGCCCAACTGACAAAGAATTATCAACGAATCACAGTTGTGGTTCTTCTGTGGACTCTTCGACGAAGAGCTTCCATGCACATTCCTGACGCTACAGATTCGATTATGGTGAGGAATATATATACCTTAAAAACCGGGAGCCTTGTCAGTTCCGCTCTCATGGCTCACACGGTTGGCCGTACAAACGCGGCTGCTGCAGTCGTTGATGATTCCCATATTTTCTCTCTGGTAGTTTGGGTTCCTTACCATTCCTTCTCAGATATTGAAAACGATTTTCTCGCTCTTCAAAGGGAAACGTCTTCATGTTTTTTGGGAATATTTTAATGTCATCCCGGAGAATTGGCTCCGAGAGCATCCTTGTTCACTGCAATCTTCTTCACCACATTTTCGCGTTATGTATTCCTATGCTCATAATCATTCTGGATGCAGGTAAGTAAATAATTGCACTAAATGATCGCTGAGCTCACATATCCAAATACCAAGTGTCCGACCTATGCCATGGCTCATAATATGGTGTATTACTCGAAAAATCCGAGAGACCTTCCTGGTTGCATGATCGGGTGTTACAACAGTGTAATTGCGTAGCTGCATATCTCAAGGATAGAGTAAAAAACAGATGACTTCGTATTACAAATGGTTACCAGGAAGTCAGCATGAGCACTGTTCACCACGTTGCTCTGCGTGCCGATGCGCCAGTAACGCACATTGCAGGGGTAAAAATCGTCTGAAGGACAGCGGCAGATGTTAATATGAGGCCAAACTGTTCAATATTTGACAAATTTATACAATGTCTACTGAAGGTAATGTTCGACAGAAATATTCCGTGAATCATGAGTGACGGATGAAGGATTTGTGAACCTGGCTAAAGGGACTGCAGAAAGGACGGAAGTGGGCAATGAGCGAGTAACACCAAAGTGGCGGTGAAAGATAAAGATTATGCAATGTAAGGTGGTCTTTGCAACCGAAGAAATATAATAAATCCTTTTGGAAGCCTGAACTAGAGCAGAATAATGAGGTGCAAAATAGCAAATCATTGATTGTAGGCTCTGCGAGAGAATGCGCCACCAATTGCGAGAAGGAAAACGAAGAGCAGTACGCAATGCGTTAAACAAAGTATCCAACGACAATGTGAAATAAGCTTGGATCTTTCTGGCCGCTTTCACTGGGGGATCACATTGTTATTAGGCACGGTGAGAATAATATCAAAGCGGGGCATTGAACCAGGTATCCGGAGGTAGAAAAATGGCTGAATGACGAAGTTTATGAGGGTGATTTTGTAAATGTTCACTGATTGTGTGTTGGGCATATTAGCTGCATTCAGATTGGGCTTTGTAGTCAACAAGATTTGTCTGGCTATGGCATGTTTCCGCTGGAGGTCACATTACGCGGCCTCTGGTTCCGAGCGGACTTGTAGTTGGGACCGTAATTTGTCGTTGGCGAATCATGCCGGTTAATGTAATCCATTTGTATCCTCACGGCCTCGAGTGTAAGCCGTTCTGACCGACCTGAGTGGTGCTTGCGATGCGTCTAGACAGTCTAAAATAATGGATGTAACGGCAGTCTGGAAAGTGTTCCGGACGAAGATTTATGCTGAGTGGCAAAGGAAATGCAAATACTTATACGAAAGGGTCGAGACGTATGGAGGCCAATCGGAAAACAGGAGGTACATATCCATGGTATTGCCGCGTCTGCGAGTTGAAAGACCTTAGTCACAGTAATGTTTCTAGACGACACTAGCATAATACGTTCTCATGCACCCCCATATGGAGTGTTGTGGAAAGCAGAGGCTAATTAGAAATAGATGGATGGGTTAATTGTTGGGCCTTAGATGACCTGGTGAACACGATCGGGTCAGGATATAAGATACCCATTTGGGACTTAGACAGTACAAAGGGTAACAGCATGAGAGAAATGCTAAGAGTTATGGCGATGAGGGAAAAGGAAAAGGAAATTAAAAATAAGCCCGTCGCTAGGAGAGTATCCACAGGACGGAAAGCCAAGAAAGTGGTTCGTCGTCGTTGACTGAAATCAGCATGGGGAAGGTTGGATGAGGGCTGTCGCTGGAATAGTTTACGGATAACAAATTGGATTAGAAACTAAATCGGAGGATTTCCCGTCAACTAGTTTTAGAATAACCAATGTTGACAGAACACTGGCATCTTTCGATTTAGCTGTGTAATTTTAAGTGTGCAACCTAGAAAGAAGAGAAAAGTATCAAACAGAGTGTTAAGGTGATTGAATGTGATGATATGACTGCTTTTGTAGAATTCCCCGAGCATATGTACCCGCATGCATAATAGCGAGGGAAATGGAGTGGAAAATTAGATGGACGGGACCAGAGATGCACGAGGAAAGTCTAATGAGCTAATACACCACTAAGCCTACAGCTTAAGAACCAGTGGCATATCAGGCAAACGAGGCCATTTTGGGATTTTCCCCTTTCGAAGGATCGGGTCAAGGCAGTCAATAGGCAGTACAGGGCGATTGGGTGCTGTCTCCAGCACAAACATTCATTCCAACTTGGTCATGAACGATATTATGTGCGCCACCGTAAGCGCACATCCAACCGGGTGGCGCACATCACGAGCTTAATGCAGGTTTCCGGCAGCGCAAGGGAATATGTAGATAAGCTAGGAAAAAATTCAACCGGTTGGTAAATATGGGGGATGCAAGTAATCTTGGCAGTAAGTTTAGGTTGACTCTCCATCGGAGCAACGTTGTCCAAATCAAAGATTTATTACACGAACAAGTTAGGCCGAGAAGTTTGAAACGAGATAGCCTAGAGAGATACATATTTTTCGTACCTCATGCTATGGGGTTTTGGTAGAAAGATACTGTGAGGCAATGTTGTTGGACGCCAACCGCCACCTAAAGTGTGGCGAGTACATCTTCTGGCACACGAGGCTGGTGGATGATAGTCGGTTAGAGGGGTCATTCTTTGATGCACTATTGCCTAGGGAGAGCGGGATAGGCTACCGATGTGCGATAAATGACATAAAGGACATGTTGCTCTGTGCGGGTAACGTTGAGACGATTGTTGTGGACTGCAGTTTCGTATCTACTTGGGCGGGGATGTCTACATGTGTTCACTTCTTCATGCCAAACGGTGCGTGCATATCACAAATGCGACATTCGGTTGACAGTTGTGCTGTGACTTGGCATTAAACTATAATTCTCTTCCCACTGACAGCTGCGGCCGTGGGACGAGGGCGAATGAAGTCTGAGGCCAGGCACCCGGTGACCTATGCCGGACGACTCGCCAAGGAGGCAGAGGTTCGACGGCCAGTGGCCCAAGGAATTATGATTGCCTTGGGTTCCAGGCATAGGCCGGTGACATCCCTGTGAGTCGGTCCGATGCCATTTCGTAGATCGTTCCCAACCTATGCAAATGGCTTTCTCCATGTAACGTTTTTGTTAATTCCAGTGATAATAGGTGTAACGATTAAATGTGTGCATACCCATTTAACGGTGTCATCAAAAACTAATTATCTCACTCCAATTCCCAATGTACATGTACGTTCATTAGTTCATGGCCGCCGAATGCATTAGAAGCAGGCAACTGCTCAATGATTTTTAGGCAAACACACATTTATATACATAAACACGTATATAGTTATGTGTGCCTGCCTAAGTACCATGTATGCGTGTGTATATATATGCATATAGCGGATGAAGTTTTCGCGCTACAGGGTTATGCCGATTTAAATGACAAACCGGATCGCTTGGATTAGGCAGACCGAAAAACCAATAACCAATTTATGACTCATCATTAATATGTACTTAAACAAACTATTAGCATGGAGAGCCTGATTAATAAATAGAAACAATAATACTGTACATTTCTCGATTTGCGAGAGGCATGCGCAAGGCAAGATCAAAATTGTGCAAGGAAGACATAGTGCAGACACGAAAACAGAAAACAGACATGCAGTGCAATGCGTTTTCGCTCACAAGATCATAAAAGACATTGTGGTTTGCTGGGTACGGGGCTTCGAGTTTCAAATCAGTGCTAGATAGTGATTCGCCAAAATTTTTCTGTGGCTGAATACCAGTCCTGCACTGCGAGCAGTATCATGTTTCAATGCACCAAAGGCGCTTATGGCGAGCGCAAAATTTGGCTGGAAGGCAATGGCTATCACCGCCAGCTGGCCGGGATCCTCGAAAATCAAGAGGGTTATATAGTGAAGACGAAGATCAATACGGATTTGATAACGGGATGGGGATGAATCAAGACTGAACTAGGTATCGTATGAGGCCACAAAACGCGAAAGATCTAGAAGCACAATCCGTTGAGCAAGTAAAGCGGCGACACTTGATGGGAATTGTGTAATCGTAAAACTAATGCATGAGGTTTATTTTGGGCAACTTTGATTTCACGAATTTCAGCTTTGTCCAGAGATGAAGGCGGGGTTGAAAAAGGTGAACCGGAATCAAATAAGGCAATGTCTGATGGGCTGGTGTGAACAGCAGTTTCCAGGAGCACCGGTCAATTGCCAAATTTCCTAGCCTAGACGCATATGCAAATAAACATATAGATTCTGTGCTTCCATGAACTTCCAGTTACATGTTTATATTGTTATACATTACATGAAAACCTGCAGTGGTGATTGCGAAAAGCATGTTCACACAGAAAACGTGCACCCTGAGTAAGACGCTTGTGCATGGTGCGGAAGCAAACTAATTATGCTTATATATGTGTGCTTCATATTTATATTTATAATGCGACTGTATGCACACATAGAAACATGTCGCCGATTATCAATAATAAATGGGCTCCGAAAACCGACCGAAAATAGCTCCTAAGACAACCCCTTGCAGTCCTAGAAACCGACCTTGAAACAGGCACTTAACATCAAAATACCCTCATGTGTCCGTGAAGCAATTTTGGTATTCCCCTAAAGACCCTCCCAAGAAATCTTAATAAAGGCTTTATATAAACGCTTGTACCGGGCAAATCGTATGATGCGCAATCTAACTTTACACGTGGGTTACAAACGCCCACCATCTGTGTACCAAGTGTCATTTCCTGCTGCAACGGGCTGCAGCAAAATAAGGTAAGACCACCGTTGATGTCTGAAAGCCCATTATCATACAAGATAAAAGTGTACTCCATATCCTGTGCGGCTAGGCGGACTGGTTTAGTCAGTTGACGAGTAAAACGCCGGTTGCAATTCTTCCATATCCTGAAGTGAAACAAACGTGGGCTTCAGGCTAACGCATGCAACTGCGCATAATTGTTGCATTTTTGCCTAGCACGTGTGCGTTTGTGCTAATAATGAAATAAACGCTCCATGTAAATTCATCGACCAACTTTCAAGAGAACAAGAAATGATCAACTCGCTGACTAATAACAAAGTTCCACCTAAAACTGCAGAATTAACCGCATTCTGCAAACGCCACATAATGACAGAGTGCGACGTGGACTAAAGGGCAATAACTCGAAAAGAAATTGCACACCGACTCTTCTAAAATTTTCATGACACTCATCTTGCAATATTGTTCTGTTGCACTATAAACAATACCCCACATTTTCCCGGAGTTTTGATATCGTTGCGCCGGCATAGTCCTACCGAAAAGCTAAGTTCAGTAAACAATCACATCTAAACTTAATGCTCGCCTGCGACAACAGGATACATTTCGAACTAATTCGCCCCATACAATGCTGTTATGAGCAGGCGCAGGACCTCACGGTTGCAGTCGCCCTATGTTCCCGCCGAGAAGGTTAGCAGCATCTTTGCCTACAAAGTTACAAGTTATCAAATTTCCCATTACCAGCTGTTTATGGTTAGCGTTCCCGTGTAATTTTCGTTCAAACTTTGAAGGCCACCAGCTTGTTAACAGGAAATCAACCGGTGTTATGATTTGTTTTGATAATTGGCCATTAATTTTTCCCGAATGATGTAAAGCTCACCTTTAAATCCCTCTATAGATTCTTACATAGCCTAAAAGGTATATGAAATTGACAACACGGAAATTAGATTGGTTACTTTCACGCCATATGTTCTCTCCCCATTCCTTTATAAATGACACATTTTTATCCTCGGGACGTGCTTGCTGGCGTCCGGAGCCCATAGAATGCCCTTTCTTTGTTGTATACGTCAAGAAGTTTAAAACCTCACTTACCGAGAATTCTTGCTTTATAGGCTCAGTAGTGGAGTGAAAGTGCATGGCCTAAACCGTAGGGACTCCCTACAAAAATTGTATGGCGATGAAGGAAATATAAATAATGCAGACATATTGGGGTGCGGGCCGTTGTGTCTTAAGTTTTCAGTGGTCGTCATCGAACAAACAAAGACGTCCTCCGACTCTCTTGGTTCCGAGGGGACATCTCTTTTTTCTTCTTTTGGAAGTGCATAGGCTGTCAGCCTCGAAGCTATCCAGAACGACGGGTTTCCAGTTTACCTGTCGTGTTTAGATTTTTAAGAAACTTATGTTGGTCGCTTGCCTTAGCGATCGAAGGCAACGGTTGGATAGGAGGAGGGCAGATCTGACAGTTCCTAAAACCGTTTTTGAACCCCAATTGTTTGATCCTAATCCGCTTCAACAAATACTCAAATCGGATAACTGCTGATCGACCTGAAATGCAATGTGCAGTTATCCGGTAGCTCTTGCGATTAACGGATGAAGCCAGGCGCTTTTTTGCCAACTGTTCTACACTTATTACAAGGGTGCGCTTCCAAAACACGTACTCTGTCTTCTTTATTCACGGGCCATTTAAGGTAGCCACCGAGTTCACTTTCACAAATTCAATGACAAACCATCTGACACCGAAATTAAATCGGTAGACTAAATTAATAACTTCCCCCGGGTAGCTAGACCCACAAAGTAGGGGAGAATATCAATACATCACGGTAAGGCAGGAGTCCACCCCTGCGCCTGATTTCGCGCGTGCAGCATTTCGAAACCGTGTTCACCAGCCAAAGCACAGAAAAAATCTTAGATGTGACGACGTTTTAGCTCTTTACAAAAAACTCCTTTCCGCCTGTTTTTGATAATATTCATGCTTGTCAACAGAATCCACAATCAGAGCCGCATTTGGACGTATAAGAATACCGTTCACTGGCGATTTGTTGGTGCCTGCGGTTTTTCCATCTGTTCAGTATTGCCGCTGACGCCACGCCTTGCGATCTGAAGTGATAGCTAATCAATTGGAAAAAGAATAATCGCCCAAAGAATGGTTTCTTCCGGAACTTCTGATGTGCGACGAAATACCTATTCGATAATCATATTACGTTTGTTGATGCACCGCCGAAATTTTTGCGTGCTTCATTCAAATGTAAAAGCAAAAATTCCATCGAAAGAACCATGATTGCGAAAATTTTTGTAAACAGTTATCCAGGCATGAGGACTAAACCTGGATTCGGCAGCGCCGTAGATTCATAGAATCTTCAATCATAGATGCACACTGTTGATCCAAATATTTCAAACAATGTTCTCATTGCTTGCCTCTGCAAAGAATGTGGGCGGCTGGGAAACATTGGGCGTTTTCGTAGTGTTCCTTTGGTAAGATATCCTCCAGAACCACAGACCCATTGTAATGCAGAAACTACCGGTACTCTGATGCCTTCCAGTAGTCGAGGTCATCCAGGATGCTGTAAACATGGAAAAATCGCAAGACGTTTTTATTCGAACTTATGAAACATAGTCCTTTAGTCTTTGGAAGCCTTGAGCTGAGAAAATGACTCCTGAGTGCACCGAACCGTCACCATAATAGCGACTTCCTTCTAGTTATGCCAATGCAAAACATATATATGAAATCCTTCGGATGCATTCAGTCATACTAGTGTTGATATTCTCAAAAGGGGAATTATTAGTATGATTTTGTGGCTGTTTGGGAAAGCCGTATTCCGTGTCAATTCTTAAACAGCTGCAGTCGGTGAAGATGACAAGAGCAGATGCACTGCAGCCGCGAACGAAAAATCAGCGTAAGCTTTAACAGCCACTGCATTATTTAGTCCGCTTTATTGCGTCCTTTGCTGGTGTATCGATCATAGCGCACGCTAAGTGAATGTGCAAGCACTTTGGTACACAATGGAGATGTATTTCATAGGCAAGTATTATTCCCAACTCAGGAAGGAGCTCCTTCAAATAGGCAGGAAAATTCAGCGGCTTTTCCATTCCTCAGAAAAGTTCATCTGTGGAAACCAGGGATACTGGGCCAATCACGAGGCTCAAAGTGGGCCAAAGCAGGTGTGATGAACCGACAAACAGAGGTGAGCCGTCTTCATGATTCTCAATAACTGCGAAGAAAGTTGCGCAACTTCTGTTCCAGCAACTGTCTTGAGCGCTCGTGCATTCCGAAATGTACCATTTCTACTGCCCAAAGTCGGTTTGGTTATTGGACGCCCAAAAATGTGCCCAGCAATCTTCCCGTATCTTTTAGCAACTGTGGGCTTATTTCTCACAACACGCGCAGCAATGGTTCGACATCAGCCGCAGACAAATGTATTTGAAAAACTCCTTGGCGAAACACAGAACTTGCTGAGAGTTCTGGTGCAAATTCTCATGCTGATTAAATACAGATTTTTAAACAAGAAGACAAACTCCTGTAAGTTATGATGTGCCCAGTAGCTTCGCTAAACAACCGTCTTTCATGACAGCATTCTAAGAAAGGTATATCCGTAAAAAGCGCAATTACCACGTCCTTGAATCGGTCTACATAACCAAGATCCGTGCAACCACTGGTTGGATCCAGTTCCCAAATAGGCAGATGCATCATTACTTCCGTCTCTTAATGCAGGAAAAGAGAAACATAATCCACAAAAGCTTGAAAAAACATCCGAAGCACTTTCACTGGCGGGAGGCTGATCATCTACTGCATGTTCACGATGCTGCTTCCTAGATCTCACAAAGTTTGAGCTGTATGGGGTGTGACCAACGCTAATCGTATGCCATGAAGCCGCCGCTTATTTCCTGGATTAGTGCATTATAACGAGCGTTTCGTAGAATTATCAATTCTTTTAGGGATGTAGCTACTTTTTTCTTAGTCCGTCTCCATATGTAAAGTCTCCTGTAAATCTTGGGGATATTTGACCTGTTAACGATCCATAATGTAACAGAATTTCTAAGTTTGAGTATCGTTTATTATTATTTCGAATCATGAAATTAATGCCGCAAATAATTCTCAAGTTAAGATATGGTATTGATGTGTCAAATGAGTCTCTAAAGGAAGGTAGACCAGTGAAGTTCAAAACAAATATAATTAATAACTGTTAATGATATCGGATCGCAGTGAAGCATGAAGTCACATATAAACGGCCACTTGTAAAGGAGTTGTATGTAAACATTACGTACAAGGCGGTAGAAATGTCCCGTTGAAATAATTTTTCTCCACGCGAAGCAACACCCTTGATCGTGTTCCCATGAACGACCCTAGAGGTCAACTCATGGCGGCTAGCGGCATGGCGCGTGTGCCATGTATAATGACGAGGCTGCGGAAGTGGACACAGCGTCATATTTGCCCTCTCATGGTGCAGCTCTAGACAAAGATTCTAGCAAAGCTCTTCACCAGCAAGCAAAGCGTTATTGCTGCAACTACACCGTTTAAAAATATAAAAATTACCATAGACAAAACACCTCTCCAGAGGGAAATTTTCGCCAACACTTCGCACGACTCCAGTCACCTGCATGTGATTTCCAAGATACCACCACCAAACATTGCACGGCCCGTTACAGCGGAGCCGCCTAAAACGGGCATTGTGCTCCCAAAACATTCACCCGTTCGCCGGTCTAACAGAATTTCATTAGAGCCAATACCGTCCACCAGTTCACGCCCTACCTTGGTAGACCTAGACATATCGAGCTCGCCTCCACATTTTAGCCCCCGTCCAAATGCCCCCGCCTAGGCAACAGCAACAGAACTTCACCTTGTTTGGTTAGACCCAAACACCCTTTCACCCCGCACCCGCTCTACAGTATGATTTCCAAGGCCAGTACCTGTAGTTCACCGTCATACTCCAACCTGCCCCCACAGGCTACAGGCCATCAAGTGTCTAATGATGTGGTTGACACCAAGGAAAGCGACTTTTCTCCAACCAACGACGCTGCGACCCTCCTCAATAGAACAGGTCCACGTAAAACAAACCTCATCCACCTCCTAGGATCTCCGCCAAGCCCATAAATAGTGGCACCGTGTCATTAGATTTACCATGGTCACATCGCTCAGCCCCTTCAGGAGGTATGGTCAACTCCGTTAGACCTCAATCTCCTCATTTCAGCGCCACAAACAAACCCAGCAGCACTAAGAATCATCTCTCGCCACATCATCCAACGTTATTTAATAACCATAACTTCAACCTTGGTTACCGTCCAAAAACTTCAACTGATTTCTGTTGTGCTGGCCCGTCACCTGTTCCCCCAAACGAACATATGAACCATATGCAAATCTGGACAAGACCACAATTTTTCGAGTTACCCTTGACTGACCATCTACAGCCTGTAAACGCAATGCCTAAGCCGACCTTCCAACACCTACTGTCCCAATTTCCCAGACCAAATCTTGAGGCTTCCAACCAGCTAGAAGTCAGGCCTTCAAACATCCTACCACCTACTGATGTGCTCCAAATGCCGTCAGGATACACATTAATTAACCCGGTTTTTTCCCTCAGCCATACCATACCCTCCACCACCGTTGCGCAGCCTCTTCACTCCCCAACAAATGCACGTTGCTCACCGCCGATACCAACGAACAGGTTGGAAACTACCGTAGCTTATGAATCAGGCGTGACAGGATATGATCACCCAAAGGCCTTACCACCAACATCCTTCCTTCCTTGCTTGCCTCACAACGACTTTCCACCCCAACTGAAATCATACGTCCATGATGACATTTACTCTAGTTATCCACATTCACATGCTACTACAACTGAACCATTTTCATTGTTACTATTAAATGCTCGCTCGATACTAAATAAGGTGCACACGCAGCACCTGTTGGTGCATACACGTAGATATGATTTCATTCTGATCACTGGGACGTGGCTGACCAACACTACCCTCGACAGAGACATTGCCTTGATTGGTTACAATGCTTTCAGGAAAGACAGGATAAATAAGCGTGGGTGAGGCTGTCTCACACACACAACAGACACCCTTTCAGCCTCGTGGTACAATCACCCTAACTTCAATAAACTGGAAGATTTTATCTGGCTAACTGTGACTATCGGGAATCAGGGCTTACTGATCAGCTGCATCTGCCGTCCACCTAGTACGCATCAGTCAGAATTCTTACCACTAATTGATGTGCTCAACGCGACGGCCGACCTTCCAGGCCTCAAGCCGGTAGCGGGCGAATTCAAGGCTCCAGGGATTTTCTGGTCTTCTTTCTCCTCCCCGAAATACCTTTCTGCGTTTGTTTCCAGTGTACGACTAGGTGGGTGGACACAGCATGTTCATTACCCAGAACGGCCGACAGTATTCTAGATCTTATCTTCCCAACTGGCGTAACACAGGTGCGCGCATCTCTAGAAAACAAATTACTCGAATGTGACCATTCCCAAAATTGATTACAAGTTCTCAGTTTCCACGCCCTTTATCTCCTCCTCAGCTTCCACCAAGCCATACCAGAGAGCCTCATGGAGCCGTCTTCCCTCCACAATTCGTAGCCGAATTTGGGACAGTTTCTTTCTGTCGGTTGATCCCCAACTGGCCACCAGCCAACTTTTCGCAACTCTAAGTGTGTGCCAAGATCTAATCATTCAAAATCAGTGTGGCATGATCCCCAAAAGGTTGAGCACTCTGGACCGTCTCCAAAAAAGTATTCATTTATCCAGACAAGATTCAAAAGAACAAAAGAATTTGCTCTGATATTTCAGATGAACCCTCTGTCTAGGGAGATCAAGATAGTTCTCGATTCTCTTCAAAAGAAGAAGGAACTTCAAGCGTTGCACTCTGCCGACAAGGCTGCAGCACTGGCAAAACTACTGAGAACAAACAACTCCCTACCTAGTACGCACATCACGTCAGTCATATTCAGAGGCACGTGCGAAAATGACCCTCTAATGATCTCAGAGGGGTTCAGTGATTATTTCGCCGCCTCTATGACAACTGATGACAACACTTTTATACCGGACATTCCGCCAGTCACAGCTGCTTCCCCACCCCCACCCCAAAATTCTCTTTTCACCCAAGTGATGGTAAATCACTACTTTCGAAGGTGAGACCGTCTTTCCGCGTCGGACCAGACGACCTTCCCCCAGCTCTCTTCAAATTTGGGGGTGCAGACATCCCTATACTTTTGTCCAACCTATTTAATCTTTCCTTAAATTGTGGCAATTTCCCCCCCAATGGAAAACTTCTGTCATTTTCCCAGTTCACAAAGCAGGAGCCATCTAATTACAGACCCATCAATCACACCCCAATTGCCTCTCGCATTATGGAAAGAATAATAAAATTAAGTTTACAACTTACCTATTGGATAATGACCTCATTAACGCTGGCCAACATGGTTTCCTCCAAAGTAAATCATGTTCTACGTGCATGACTAATTTCCTAAACGTAGTGACAAAGGCTGCCAACGACGGAAAGTCGGTGATTGTGGTTTTCTTAGCTATGGCAAAGGCTTTTCATCGCGTATCCCATCGCAAGCTTCTCCTGAAAGTCAAGAGCTACGGTATAAACCCCCCTCTTCTGGCTTGGTTCTCCTCCTATTTGGCCTCTAGAACGCAAGTAGTGAATGTAAATGGGACCCTATCCAAGCCTCGTCCGATTACTAGTGGAGTTGTTCAAGGAAGCGTGCTAGGTCCACTACTGTTTCTGCTGTACATCAACGATATTTTTCACATTTTTAGGCATGGTATTCCTTTTCTGTTTGCAAATGATATAAAAATTGTATACACGTTTCCCTTTCGTGACCTCAACACCATCATAGATAATGTAAAAGTGATCTGCTGTTGCTTGATTCATGGTGCGCAGCTTGGTCAATGAAATTCTCGGCCCACAAAAGCAGCATAGTCGCATACAAATGCCACCTTCCTACAGGAATCTTTGAGATTAATCAAGAAGTCATTCCTTCCCCTCACACTGTCAGGGACCTGGCTTTGCATTACTCCAGCACATTTAACTTCTCAGAACACACAGGGATACAAGTTGCGAAAGCTAGGAGACTAATCGGGTTGGTGCACAGAACTCTTTGAAACCAGGAAAGCAAGTTTTTAACGTATAAAACCCAAGTAAGACCTATCCTGAACTACTGTTCCATCGTGTGTTCAAGCATGCGGCAGAGTGACAGACTCGAGATTGAGAACGTTCAGCGAACATTTACAAAACGACATCTGGGCTACTCTTCCTCGCTAGACTACATGGAACGTTGCATAAAACTACACCTCG
>LUCM01001434.1:10006-27098 GCA_008360955.1 Fasciolopsis buskii | reverse complement strand
GGCTTGCGTCAAGCTGAGTTCTTGGTGTCAGTCCCCATGGCGAGGACAGCACTTAGAAAAAACTTCATCATCAAATATTTCTCCATGTGGAATAAACTACCCCTTCATATAAGAATGACCTCTCCTGCCTCCGTCACCTTTAAAATCGAAATTAGGAAGGCAATAACCGTAAAAAACTTGTTAAACATGCACGATCCTTACACTATAATACAACGAGCTCATGAATCTGGCCTAGGGTATTGACTGAATATAACGCTCGAAGGCTTATCTCAACCCACTCAACAAGGTCTAGCAATTGTTTATTCCCAGTAGTCTCCGCAAGTACAAATCATTGTAGGTCTAGAAAAAAAACTCCGTCAATGGAACAAGCCGGTGCAATTTCTCATCTGACTTTCCATCTTGTTTAATGCGCATGTAGCAAGGTATATAAAAAGACACACCATATTCTCACTTACTTTCAAACTAATATTTAATGTCCCAATCTAAACCCTTTTTTCTGCATGCATTTAATAATTAGACCATTCTAAGCAAGAAATTCGGCATAACCTGATACCTCATTCTGCATAACATTCATCACGTCTCGTTATTTGGTTTGCACGCATCAAAACCCTCAGCTGGAATACCTCAAGACTGCTATCTCTCCCTTTTTCCGTTCCAGTTATGCGCGTTTGCACTCGTGTCTCGCCAGGGGTCCACCATCCAGTTTCTGGCCCCATCCTCGCACGTCTCAACACATCGTGAAAACGAGCTGACCCAAGGCTTATATCAACCATCCCAGAACGGATAAATAATATCTGCTCCACGGTGAAATGGAAATGGCTTCTAACCCCCATGAATCACCAACGTTGCAAGTCTGCCAAACTGTCGAGGCCATATAACGTGATCCACAGATCCTGTGATTCTTTGAGCTGACAAGTCCTCCCGATTGCACAAATTTACTGCTGGAACTGCCCGCCCGTTTTCAACATTCCCGCCACGTTGACATCAAATTGCCGCCAGGGCAATCACACTTAGATCCCTGTTCCAGATGCCGCTACCAGCGTCTACTGCGAAAACCACCCCGATCATCGCCTCGGCAATCGCGGCTATCAGCATGCCAGTAATCCCTATCAGCTAAGCCCACAAACGCAAACAAAGGTGCAAAGAAACCCGTTTTTGTTCCGCACTGGCTTACCAGCGTTAAATATATATTATTCAAGCATATCACGTCAATCCTCACTCCTCAATGCCGACGACATTTCCATTATCCATGTCTTTGAACAATGAGTAGCCAGTGCTCTTCGTCCTTCCGCATTTTCAAAAGGCTTTTGACTATTTTCTTGGCTCCAGGATCAATGGTATCCATAGGCCATTAATACTCTTGCCACCAGCTGTTTTGGTCTGTTTTGACGAGTTTTTATCTTGCACGCAAGGCCTTTGAAGACTTTCTTTATGACGTTTTCAACATTTATGTCCATTATATAGACCCGCTAAATCCGAATACTGCAGACACCTCCACGCCCGCCACCATAGCCCATTTGAACTCCGCACCTGCGATATGCATGGTTGGTGCGTATAAACAATTTGTTCCTCTGGATATGCCAGTTTTTCTATTTCTTCTCATTTCGTATCCAAATGTTTATCTACTTGTTCAGTGTAACTCGCAAGACCCCGTAACATTTGATCGTGCATCCAAGCATGCCTCTCGAACTTTCCGAGAAATATACGAATATTATTATTATCAATTCTCATGCTGATTAAATACAGATTTTTAAACAAGAAGACAAACTCCTGTAAGTTATGATGTGCCCAGTAGCTTCGCTAAACAACCGTCTTTCATGACAGCATTCTAAGAAAGGTATATCCGTAAAAAGCGCAATTACCACGTCCTTGAATCGGTCTACATAACCAAGATCCGTGCAACCACTGGTTGGATCCAGTTCCCAAATAGGCAGATGCATCATTACTTCCGTCTCTTAATGCAGGAAAAGAGAAACATAATCCACAAAAGCTTGAAAAAACATCCGAAGCACTTTCACTGGCGGGAGGCTGATCATCTACTGCATGTTCACGATGCTGCTTCCTAGATCTCACAAAGTTTGAGCTGTATGGGGTGTGACCAACGCTAATCGTATGCCATGAAGCCGCCGCTTATTTCCTGGATTAGTGCATTATAACGAGCGTTTCGTAGAATTATCAATTCTTTTAGGGATGTAGCTACTTTTTTCTTAGTCCGTCTCCATATGTAAAGTCTCCTGTAAATCTTGGGGATATTTGACCTGTTAACGATCCATAATGTAACAGAATTTCTAAGTTTGAGTATCGTTTATTATTATTTCGAATCATGAAATTAATGCCGCAAATNATTCTCAAGTTAAGATATGGTATTGATGTGTCAAATGAGTCTCTAAAGGAAGGTAGACCAGTGAAGTTCAAAACAAATATAATTAATAACTGTTAATGATATCGGATCGCAGTGAAGCATGAAGTCACATATAAACGGCCACTTGTAAAGGAGTTGTATGTAAACATTACGTACAAGGCGGTAGAAATGTCCCGTTGAAATAATTTTTCTCCACGCGAATTAACCCACTGAAAGTGAATGTTCACAAGCAAGTCACGTGAGGAACTGACCTTCATAATCGAACCTCATTAAGCCACTACAGAAATCTTGCATAAATTAATACAGCATAACGAAAAACGTTGCAAAGTTAAATGCAACGTTCACGGACGTTCATAAAGCGAAATCCCAAACCACTGTGTGGCTGTTTAGTCATTTATCAGTAATCTATCAAAGGTTTGTTCACATCCCCCAAACCTAAAGGATTGATTTCCACTGCATTTTTCATGAAATAATTCACTATGTGAACCTGGTCGTTGCCCTTGGAATGAATCATTGGCAGAAAACAATTACGGGACAACGCCATTAAAAAAACACATAAATACCTGGGTTGAAGTCCAGGATACGTGGATACATATTAGAGGTGACAGAGTTATTGATATGCTAATCGCGTTCACATATATTGAAAAACAGACCTTGCGGGAAGACTGGCACCTATAGAGTGAGGTTATGAAACAGGATTTACCAGTGCATGTGATTGTTCATTAAATAGTTTGATAATGAGACAGAATCATCGAGTGTAGATTAATACGCGTGTGATAGAATTGCATAGCAAATTCAGGCTAGAAACTTCCGCTTAGTCAATAAACTCCAAGGTGTTCAACAGAATACGCAAACTCGTTGTACGGAATCGCAATGGTCTTCCACCAACACAACAACCTCTGAGAAAGACCACCGGAGTTCCTTGAACAGCGTGCATAATGCGACGTCTCAGCTTAACGTGGTCCAGAAACTGCTTCAGGAAAGACATGAAACTATCTGCGCTTCGGAGGCAGCCAAGAACTTTTGGGTGAATATGTCACTGAAAAAACGGGGCCCCCAAAACATGGTCCTTCTCGCTCAAAACATACTGGTCCGGATCTTCAGAAATCACGCCCGCTTCCATCAGATTTGCAGCAAGGCTTTGGAGGACCACCAGTGAAATACGTTCATAACGATAGAAGTAAGCACCATGGGAATAGACCTCCAAGCTCTCTGCTAGTGTCCGCCATCCAACTGCTCTGATTCTTTGCATCACCGAACACAAACCACAGCCAGTGGGTACCTGCCGTTGTCCTCTCATGTGGGACCACATTCGGTGATCTGTCCCTAGTCCTATTCAGTTAACGAGAGGCCTGTTGATGTCACATGTTGCGTTGCTCCGTGTCCGCCGGATCTTGGACAGGGAAAAAAGGAATAGCGCTCTTCAATCGGGTATCTGAGTGGGCCGCCATAAGGCCCGCACAAACGCCCGTCGGCTTTTCACGGGTCAATGGAGTGGGGCAGCCAAGACGCATCGAATGGCCCGCTTTTGCGGTCCCGTGCGTCTGGAATGTGTGGTTCATCTGGATTGCATCACACGGGTAGTTCAGACGTTCCATTACCCCATCCATAAACGCGGTTTTCTCAACGCCACTTAAGCAGACTTCTGAGTGGGCGCCGGGGTGCCTTGGGCTCAGCCGCTCGAAGCAGTGTACGTCATTGGCGTAATCGATCGAGTGCTGCCTTTAAGGGTGACTTATAGCCACTTGTTTCGAAACAGATCGTGTTCAGCCTCTCTAGCTGGTTCCCTGCTTCCTGTGCACACGAAAAGTCGAATATGTTCAGGTCTATCCAATCCAGATCAAACACAAGACAAAGTCGAGAGTGGGGGATTTGACACTGTTAGATTTACGAGGAAAACTCATCCTACGGACGACTATCTCATCGCATCGATCGCATTTGTTAACGAGGTGCCGCTGCACGAACTCAAGTCAAACATTCGTGACCTTTCAAATCGACTACCAAGTTTTACTTCGGCCATCAGTCATGATTCGGCTTTTCACCAGACCACACGGAATAGAGTCAGTGCAGAGCAAGCCGGAGTGATACTTCCGCTGCGCAAGGACTCGTTGAAACTGGCACCCGAGGATGCTTGTCCGAATGATGGACTGGCGGAACGAACAAAATACATAGCACATAATGGGACTTTCGATTCTGCCCACGCCTCTGATTCAGCGAATTTGGATCGTTCTGAAGCAGCCGGTTCCACCTCTGGCACGAAAAAGGACGGTTTATCGAACGGCAGTGACAAGTACAACTCAAGTACTCTTCGTGTTCCTTCTCACTGAATGGTTGTTGCACCGAAGTTAACCATGATTCATCCGCATTAATTCTTTTTCGCAAAATGACTAACTCACTTGTCCTTAGTCCGACCGACTGTCATCTCTACTCACCAGGACAAGGCTTCAGTGCTACCAGATTTGCGGTTTCCTACACACCCCTTTCCCAGACAAGCTTCATAATCAGTTCTCATTTCGTCGCTCTTTGCAATTCATTCCCAGAAGAATGAGAATCACAGCTCTTCTAATCAGTCAAAGTATATTGATCGTGCTTATATTCATGCATTATTGTGCATATTTTTCCCTTCAACCGCTTCGGTCACTTTCTGTTGCCATGAAACTCATTGTCACCACCCCGTCGCCGTCTTATTCACTCCTGGGCAACCATTGACTTCAAATCCCTCTACCTCCGGCAGTTTTGTTTGCCTTTATTCAAGCAATTTTCTCCTTCTTATAAATTTTAAAATGATCTTGATCAGTCGATTATCGTTTGTTAGCTGTTAAATCGATAGATCTGTCAGTCAATCAGTCAACCATCCAACCAATGTTCGTGCGACAGTAAGGCTGACCAGCATTTGAACTCGGTTACTCCTATCTCCCTTCCCTCCATATAATTTCTCATTCCAAGCCCCTCACTAAAATTTGAGCGCTGTGCCTTCTGAGCTAGTTACAAGGATGCACATGTGGGAAAACAATTAAACATTTTCCTGGTCCGTCCTTTATTGAAGTGGTGCACTTTAGTCATTACAGTCTGCTCTTCTATGACGATTTCGATCCTGTTCCAAACGTTCACTTGATTGAAAGTCAGTGTTTCGTCACTTTCTTCCTCTCTCTCTCTCTCGAACACATGATGCATTCCTTGTATGCTGGTCAAACTTTGTGCTATTATTTTGAATGTTTACTGTCCTCTTATTGTCTCTATTTATTTACAGTCGGACAGATCTTCATATAGTTCCACTTTGCTTTTCTATATTTGTTTCTCTTTCTCTCTTCCGATGCTTCATGTTCGTAAACGTTCTGAACAGGACCGTTTGTCTTTTTAATTGATTCTTAACCATCCGGGCTTCACGCCACGGATAGGCCTGATCAATGTCCTTTTCGTAGAGATTCACGTGATGTACATAAATAAATTTTTGGGCACAGGCTGTCGACAACTCACACAAAACTGCTGGACCTCATTAAGTCCAAAATCGGTGCACAGCAGTACGGTCTCCTTTTCCTATACGCAGTATTTTCCCTTCCTGGTAGAATGCAATTACTAGTAAATTTTAACTTATGCATTCGGATACCGTCACCATATGCGGTGACAGCCCTGAAAACACAATTGTGTAACCCTTGTTTCATCCGCGTGATCTCTCTTCTCTATCTATCTACCTCGCTCAGCGGTGGATTACTCCTTTCATTTTCTCTTGTTCTTCTTTCATATAGCCCCGTCATTTCGTCGGAAGTTATGCTAATGTATAATAAACGTATTCGTATTAGTAAGCATAAGCATGGACAATAACATCCGTGAAGACGATGTCTTTCATCCCAGTTGCTCTGAAATATCTACTTGTCTCAGCCCCTTCACGAGTCGACGATGTTCCTTCTTTGGATGGTGATCACTGATCACCTTGACGTTCTTCACACGCTTCTTTAGTGAACTCAGGCCTTTTGTTGCCCGCTCAGCGGTAAGTTTCGTCAGAAGACAGTTCATTGACTCAGTGAAGAAGTTGTCGGTGTTAATGATTTCATCAAAATCATTAACAGTGTTTTCTAGCAAACCCCGAGAAACCAAGTTAGCAAGAGATGAGTCCATGAGATAATAGCAACCATGCGTCAATATGCTGGCGTGCATAATGGAATATCTTGCAGTGAAATTAGGACAGTAGCTGATCCTTTTCCCTTAGGCCTTGAGAAAGTTCACATTGTAAATTCCTATCTGAAAGGGTTTTTTCTACCGCCTGCCTCAAGTTCGTCAGAATATTTACAAAACGGTATCAATGGATCTTCTGCGTTGTTTTGCGTACAAAATTTGTCGTCCTTCGAAAGCAAGCGGCATCGACCGAACGTCGCCCTCAATGCGTTAGCAGATCAGTCGGACTGTCAGGATGGCAAAGTGTTTTGCGTTAAAGCTCGGATGGGATTCAGTCAATCTACCACACACTCGTAACAAACACTCAGTGAATATAGGGTTCAATCCCGGTAAATAACCGGCGATCGGCATTAACCCTCCTCCATTGATGCAGTTGTACAGCAGATCCCCCAGATTATAGCATTCACACGGGACCGGATTCTGCGCACCTCAGATCTGGAATTATAGTACCTTTACGTGCCCTACCTAACTGTCCGACACCATTCGTCACCGGCAGCTGCTCTTTAAATCGCATCGGCCAAACCTGCACCTTGAATAAACGGATCCACGACGAGTACCTATTGCTTTTACATAGAAAGGATGCCGGCATGGTTATAGCAATCGTCATTACAATACTCTAGGCTTACAACGCCTGCTCTGGCCAGTCACCGAGGTCGTTCACGGAGCGATGTTTCTCGAACAAGTTCAGAAATCTGGGCCGTCGAACCATGTTTCCAGACGATGCAGATTCATCACACCACGGTGGAATGGATCATCTAGACTGTCGGCTAATTTTTCATTTCTCTAGTGTTCAATATTTGTTCCGTACTGCTTAGGCAAAAGCCCCTTTGCGATGGAAGTAACAAAACGACTCCCACCATCGTGTATTTAATGGGGCACGAATGTTGAAGCGGTCTAAAACGCTGCCGTTTAGTCGATGGGTTCGAAAAAACTTCCAGTTTTCATGCCAAAACTACCCCAATTAACCCCGGGGGAGATTGACTTCAGAAGTACAACTCGACCTGTGACAACCCGTGTCCCAAGGTCGTAACTGCCGTCTTTTCTACTGCACCATCCAATCGGTACGGTCCATTAACCCAATTCCGATGGGCTTGGAAACACATAAGTCGCCTTTCTGCTTCACATCTTTTGGAGACAGGCGCAGGGAAAATTTCGCTCTCCCAAGGTCCCCAAGACTAGTTAGTAACTAATCCAATTACAGGCTAACTCCGGGATCAACAGGGTCATCCCAGGTAGTTTTCTTCCGGAATACTAGTTTTGGGGGCAGCTTTCCTGGAAACGGTCACGGAGGAACGAATCCAAGAGAACCGTCAAAGCTAGAGGCAGTTGATAGGATACCCATTTGTATGCAACCGACCCGTCCAGAGTGTTCAGTCGCAGAACAAACTCATCGTCGCCGAGTCACACTGCACCCCGAGTATACGTACAAATTTGTAAAAGAAGCATCAATCTGGTGCGTTATCTGTGATCCTTTGCTCGCCGAGGTTAATTTCAGGACCCCAGGATCGTTAGATCCGTTTTGTAAGGTGGAACCCACCGTATTTTAGCAGCCTCAATAAAGCTACCACTTATTCTGTGGCCGTAGCCTCATCACCAAACGAACCGAGGTGGTCGCCAACATGAAAATTGCTGGTGACGCTATCCACTGAGGCCCAGTTAGATGACTCTGCGTGTATACCCCAGTCATTCATACTGCGCAGTTCGTGCAAAAGAAAGAAAGCATTGCACCGAATGAATGGGATGCCATTCTGTAATCTACCTTTGGTTTGTCTATGTCGCTCTGCTCCTTCCACAAGAAACTCAACGCACTTCTATCTCTATCCGGCACTTCCGCCTGAAGAGGCATTCCGCGGATGTTGCGACTTTATTTGCTTGAAAGCGACACAGAGACCCGATCATCCATGGTGTAGTCCAATCTGACCCCTGCAGTAGCCGACCGTTAAGCGAAGTTCCTTGAACCGTTGCCGCTTCGACCAACAACACCTGAAGTTCTTCTGACTTCCTAGAGCTCAGCACAGGATGCTCAAACAGACGCCGCAGTATTTCTCTCACGATTAATATAGGCATCCTTTCTACATACCCGAAGCATTTGTAGCACAGCATCCCTTTCGGGCTGTCTTTCCAACACCCTTTCGTTAAGTAGAAATCTTTCACTCAAATTTAACAACCTTTTAAGCAAATATGCTCCGTTATTCAAGATGCGGGAGCGGCAACTCAAAACGACCTGGAAGAATTTGTGTCCCCTTCCCACTGTCTCCAAAACCAGAAAGCGCAGTAAAGGAAGCAAAACCTCGCTCGATCGCCACTCACGACCTGCGTTCCGTCCACCCTGCTCAAATCTAAGGACGTCGGATACTTTGAAATTTGGCTTTAGCCAAGATTGTTGGTTTATCAGAATCGCAGCTGTCAAAAATGGCAAGGTTTTTACCAACCTCCATGCGGTGACCACCCCCACAGCTATGGTGCTTATGCAAAAACAAATTTGGATGGTCAAAGAAATCGAGAAAACCACACTGGTATTTGTAGTATCCAGGGAGAGCACTACGCTTTTCGTTGAAGCAATTTGTGTTGCGTGCCTTGGCCACACCGTTCACCGCAGCAACACTTTCTGGAAAGTTGTTGCACGGCGCAAGTTGTTGTCACGTAACTGAAGTCCTGCGGGGTACTTTGACGCCTTATAAGCGGACGGAATCTTCAAGAACGCCGGATGAGATGCACAAAGTTATGAGGTTCACACCGACGCTTCTGAGCATCATTTTGTAAGGCGGCCTGGATATCAGTGTGCAGCAATGTGCAGCTTCTAAAAACAATTTATCCGGGCGATGGAGGGACACCAGAAAAAACAATCCGTCAGATGTACCGTGTTTCAGCGTTCACGAACAAGACAGACAAGCAGTTCGTAATGCAATTTTGAGGCCGTGGTTGATGCGCCCCTACTCCTGCAAGCACGGCTCAAACTCGTGCCTTCAAAAATTATTAACTGCGATTATCCCTGCATTTTACGAATTTTTCGGAGTATTTAAAAAATTTTATGTCATCAGCAGATCGTAGTCACTGGCATGGGAGGTAAATGTTTGCAGGCCTTTGTCAAAGTGTATGAGCACGAAAACAACAACAAATCGAGCAACATCGCTGCCCTCATGTGCGAAATTTTGCCCATTCTTCTGTCCTCAATGACAACTTTGGTCGTTGATAAGTCTGATGAGTCGCGTATTTTACAGGTGCTGATCTTGAAAGCAGGTCCCCTCATTTCACTATGCATCGTTCCTCTTCCATGGGGCATTTCCCAACATCCGACAGTCAAGTAATCTGTGATCATTGACGCGCAGTTTGTACTCAAATGAAGCCACGCTGCCACTTAAAATGGCGTATGCACTTTCCCAATTCTGCACGTGGTCATGATCTCTCACAGCATATTTCAGTATGCTGGTGGACGGCTTCCTCAGCTTGCTACTGTGACGAGCAAAGCGACGAAATCTACTATCGATTGCTCTCTCATGTCGGTTTTGGTAATCTCTTAAGTCCTCAAAGTTAGCCTCGCGACCACCCCGGATTTGGTTTCGGTTTCTTCGGCCAAGCGACTCTGCAATGACGATGATAACTTCCAACATGTGCGACGCATTCAGGGAAGGCCTGTAGCACGGTGATCTAAGTTTATGGCGCGATTCTGCATCTTTATCACTAGATAATACGTGATGTAAATTTCTCGTTTGATGTTTCCTTCCTCGAACATCGCACAATAAATCGAATTTTGTCCTACTTCGAAAAGTTGTTTGAACAAGTCGTTCAGTGCTTCCTTCTTGCAGCATATCCCTGGAGAGTTTCCAACATGGGGCAACCATCAATAGCCTAACTTGCTCACCGTCGACAATAGTGTACACGTTACGGTGCGCTCTGTTTCACGACCTTGCAACACTGCCAGGGGCACCCGTCGACGTCGACATCTTCATCCTGGGTCAGCCGAACGGCGGCTGAGCTAAGAGGACGAACTGACTGAATAGTGCGTGCCATTTGCTATCCATTTAACTCATGTCCTTAGGCTGATCTTCAGCAAAAATCGTTTCCACTTATATACCATGATACTGTTTACTCTCTTTGCCTGCTCTTTACTGGTGGTTAATTGCCTCTCGAATTCCGCAATCATCCGCAATCATCCGCACTCACACAATCATTCTCACCAAAACCCGGAATGGCACGGACAGTGCCTAAAATCCAGTGGTATCCAAAACCATCGGAAGTTCGACAAGAGGCCTTCCGAGTTACTTCTTTGTCCTAGTGTATCGGATCAATTAATTTGATTTGTCTAAGTAGCGTTCGAATAATGCACAGCTGAAGTCGAATCCCAAGTTCAAAATTCAAGTAATTCCTGAGTTATGCAATATTGGATTATAAATTGAATCAATAAACGGACACAAAGAAACCTCAAACATCCGGTTTTAAAAACTAAAAACTACGGCTGATGTCACTATATCGAAATACACCCACTTTGCACGCGGGTCCTAAAACTGAGTGGTAAAATTGCATGGTGAGTGCCAACAAATAAGGGCTCAAGGAAACAAAAGCTTGCATAAGAAAAGCACCACTGTCATTTGAATGGTATTGATCCCTTGAAATACTCTGCAAAAGTTGCTTTTTTAAAGGATTATCCTTAGTCATGCGTTTTAACTAATCCTGGAGCAGGCTTATGAAAGTGGTTTGATTTTGGGCTAGGATTAACTCCAGTTACAATTACCGAGAGATCTGGATGTTTCTGTAAGCAGAACGATCTGGTGACTGTAAATGCACTAAATAGCAATTAAGATTTGTGTAGCCCGCAGCTGTCGAGCCAGCAATTGCCGCAAACACCCCCCCCTTGAAGGGATGTATTTTTGCAACAGATACTCTTTGCCCGAATAGTATGACTTCTTCGCAGGTGTTAACTAACAGGTTCCTTAAGGGTACACTCACATCAGCGGCTAGGGGCTTTAAGATGTGGGCAGCTTGTACCATCTGATGGGTAATCCTAAGTGCTTTAGACGACAACTTTAATTGGACTTCACACCTAGGGATCATGCGGGTTAAAAGCCACCGATTTAAATTCGGAGGAGGAAATTTTGGAATCTGTCATATCGTGTCCTAGGATGTGGTGGACTTCACCAATATTGCGAATAAATAAACTCGGTGCAAATGAAAGATAAAAGAACACCAGGAACTCATAGATCCAGCAGGCTCATCAAATCCGGATGAGCACCCACTTATGTAAAGGGAGTTCAAAATGCCACCCCAAACAAGTCTCCTAAAGGATTCCGACAGCCCGGTTGACAAAGCTCCTGGAAGAAGACCAGAACCGTCAAATGGATGCGGTAAATGCATTGCATATGTCGTGACCCCCGAGTTATCAACGAAGTAGCAATACACGAGGTGGCAGAAGCTAACGAGTGGCTGAGGCGATTCATAGGCGAGGACTCTCGAAAAGGGAAGCACCAGCGAAAACCTACAGACCTGATCTGCGATAAGACACGTAGACTAACAAATGCGGGATAATTGAAGCAGGCGTGAAAACAGATCTTAAAGAAAACGATATTCAATCGAGTTTCTCCGAAACGTCTATCTTGTCTTACCTTCATCCATAACCAATCAACCATCCGGTTGCATTCGACTTCTCCCACTGAGTTCAGAATTCACTCCAGCACTGCACAAGAAATCAGTCGACGCTGCTGGTTGTCAATATTTTAGCCCTGCGAAGCACCATAAATTTGGAAACCAAACCAACACAAAGTCGGTGGGTTCTGTCAGACTGGAAGTGTTATTTTTGCCCCATCGAGAGATATCAGGGTAATCTGCTTACGCGATAGTAAGTCAAGGAAAACCTAACTTCCCATGAATTTACCGAGACCTCCGTCAACCACCATGGTACTGTCAGCTCCCCACGGCTGAGGTGTGACGACCAGAATACGCCCGCAATAAGCTCCAGACTGTGGTTAGCTGGAATGTCTCCAAAGAAGAACTGATCGTGTTACGCACTTTTGAAAACCGACCTTTGCCCTGTCGGCTTTGTGTTCTTGGATTTTATCCTGCTCAGTCAGTCCCAATCCCGGCTGATGCAATAATTTCTCCTCTGCACCCCGGGCCCTCACTCATGACCCTCACGCAGGGTTTCCAGTCACGTCACTAACTTAAAATGGTAAAAATATAAAGGGAGTTTTCTCACTGCGCACAATGTTGGCGCTATTACCTATTGCTTCGTCACTTTTGTACACTCGGCACAATCGCAGTGCACCACAGCATCACTGCCGTTACCTTTTCGCACGTGAGCGACGCCGTACTGGTCAGGTATTCCACTTTCAACTGAACGGGAACATTAGAGAAGACTTTATCGCGAGACCTGCGTACAACTGAGATGAGCCTCGACATCCTCCAGAAACTTCATGATCGGAAACCCATCGGGGCTTCGCTTCCATTTCGTGCTTTGATCAAGAAGTAACATAAGCCAAGTGAAGTACTTCTTAATAGTCAATAGAAGGCTTAATGGATTTGATCTACACTTAAAGCAGAGAGTGCACACAGTTTGTTTAAATCGGCTCAAGCGACACTGGAGACATCCGTTCCGATACGCAGGTATTTTGTTAAGTGGTTTGTCCGTTTTTACTTGCAGCTGATTGGGTTTATAGATTGGAATTATGATGAAAAGCGGTGATAATCCGTCAAGCGATGCTGACTGGAAAGCTTCACTTAAGTTACCCGAGAAAGACGCTCGAATCAAGACCGCCGATGTTACCGCGGTCAAGGGCAACAGCTTCGAAGACTTCTGTTTGAAGCGTGATTTGTTGAAAGGGATCTATGAAAAAGGCTGGGAGTATCCCTCTCCCATTCAAGAGTCCAGTATCCCTATTGCCCTGACTCATCGTGACATAATGGCCAGAGCTAAGAACGGCACGGGCAAGACGGGCGCCTATTCCGTCCCTCTCCTGGAATCAATCGATCCCTCTCTAAACAAAATCCAGGCCATGATCCTCGTTCCCACCCGAGAGCTTGCCCTGCAGACCAGTCAGATCTGCATCGAACTGGCGAAGCATACCGCCATCAAAGTCATGCTAGTGATTGGTGGTACCTTGTTAAAGGATGATCTCATTCGATTGAGCCAGACCGTTCATGTGTTAATTGGAACTCCCGGTCGTTTGGTCGATTTGTTCAATCGTGGGATTCTCGATATATCCCAGTGCAAGACAGTAGTTCTTGATGAAGCTGACAAACTGCTATCGGAAGAACTCAAGGGTGCAGTTGAGCAACTTCTAGGCGCCGTCGACTCTAACCGTCAAGTTATGGTGTATTCTGCAACCTACCCAGTCACCGTCCAGTCGTTCATGATTAAGCATTTGCGGAACCCCTATCAGATAAATCTCATGGAGACCCTGACCCTAAAGGGCATCACCGAATATTATGCTTACGTACAAGAAAAACACAAGGTAGGTTTCTGTTTCCTTGTCATTTGCTAGGTGCATTGCCTGAATACCTTATTCTCGAAGCTCCAAATATGTCAGTCCATTATCTTCTGCAGCAGCGCCCAGAGAGTGGAACTGCTTGCAAAGAAAATTACCCAACTTGGTTATTCTTGCTATTACATCCACGCGAAAATGTCACAGCAGGACCGTAATCGTGTCTTTCACGACTTCCGCAACGGATGCTGTAGAAATCTCGTTTGTACAGATCTCTTTACCCGCGGAATCGACATTCCCACAGTCAACGTGGTGATCAACTTTGACTTCCCGAAGTATTCCGAGAGCTACTTGCATCGTATCGGCCGTTCTGGTAGGTTCGGGCACCTCGGTATAGCGATCAACCTCGTCACGTATTCTGATAGGTAGGTCTGAAGTTGTGTGTTTACGCTCTTTAAGGTATGCTCTCAAAACTATCGAAACCGAATTGATGACCGAAATAAAACCAATTCCTAAAGAAATCGACAAGCGGTTGTACGTAGCTGAATATCAGACCGAGAGTAGCCTGGACCCGATAACAAGGGAAGCTTTGTTCAACGGACTTGGGTTGCCTCCCTTGGAAGATAAAGAAGAGAATAACGTCAAGAACTCATAGTCCTATTCTTCCCGGTGACTTCGAGGTTGGAAGCCGAGATGATCACCACAGAATCACGCCCTTTGATTTAGGCTTCCCTTTATTTTCTTTGCAGCTTCGATGATGGACCCATTCCCGCTCGTGATATGCTGTATAGTTTCCTTAGCCCTTTCTGTCCTTTACAGTTTGGGTACTGTTTTTTCGATCGTTTATTTTTTTGTTACCAAGACTAGCTCTACGGACAAGACCCCATTCCCTGTATCATACTCCCACCCCCTCCCCATGTACAGGCGAGCGTATTGCTCCGAATATTTTGAACATGTGATGTATAGCCTCTGAAGGAACGGGGGACTGGTCCTCCGGAAGTTCCTGGTTTGCACAAGGCACTATTGTGCCGGTTCCTTGCATTTTAGTGAAGGTGCTTCTGTACGCGAACGTGATCGCTGCGCCTTTAATGCCAAAACAAGACAGAGTATGCTCACGAACGCACTTCACAGTCGATTTTCCATGGCCATGGTACCGCGACTGTAAAGAATGTCTTCGGTTGTGCAGTCGCGGTGTGACATTCGATATGTAGGCCAAGACTTTTTGTACGTGGTCAGTGTTGTTTTATTGGATGCTCTAGTTCGATGCTTTCATGGAAGCTGACCAATGACGGTAATTTGTTTCAATAATTCATGGTTAAAGTTTGCTTTCACTTTTGTTCTCGTTGTTACAGGGCTTGTTTCTTCTGCTTTGGTGTCTGGCCAGTTTTTCCGATGCAGTGGTCTGTTGTTGGCTGCTCGCTTATGAGTAGATGGCGTGAATTGGTTAGGAAGGATAATCTCTCTTGGTTCCGCAAAGCTGCTTGAGGCTAGGTGCCGGCTCGTTTTCCACCAATGGGAGCACAGGCGGAGTGGCGTTTCCTAATATGGGGATTAGTTGTTGGTCCTCCTTACTAAGTGGGAAGTGTTGATTTACGAGAGCCAGGTTTGCAGAAGTAGAACTAGGCATCGAAGTCTTGTCCATCTGTCTAGCATCGGTCGACGACTGAATAATCAGGACCGCTCTGCCCATTGCATCGAGCGGGGTGGGTAGTGGTAAGTATGCTACTGCTCAGAATTCCCTCTTTTACTCAACCTGTCTTCTGTCTCCAACCCAATCTGTCGGCCCCTTCTGCCTTCCCATAGCATCTCCATTGATAACACGCCCGATACTCCCAACGGTTTATTGTCAAGTAGTGTAGTAGGTGGTTCTCAGTCTGTTAGCTCACATTTTCTCAAGCCTCGTCAGCCTCTGCAACTGGGTTCCTTCAATGTGCGCACTTTAATGCAAGCTAGACAACAAATGTTTGGTTCTGACAGTGGACTCACTTTCGATCGATGTCTGCTGCGTGAGTGAAACACGAATTCAGGATTCGAGTAGAGTACGGTAATGCAACTGACTGCGCCAAATATCTCAAGATATTTCCTTCACAATTCAGGAGACGAAGCAGCTCGAGCTGTGGGTCGACGCAGTGTAGGAATAGTCTTAAGTGAGAAGGCTGAAGCAGCCCTTTTAGATTGGATCCCAGTCAACAGTCGCTAATGTGCCATGAGTTTATTTGTTATCTCGGTATCCGATCCAACAGACTGCAGCACTGATATGGAGAAAGACGAGTTTGAAGATGACCTCGTCACTCTCGTTCGGAAGAGCAAACGCTCTGACATTGTAGTGGTAGAAGGTGATTTTAATGCACAAGTTGGAAAACTGCATCGGAATCCTGTTTAGGTGGCCGATCCGCTTTGCCTGTAAAGTGAATAGATAAAGGGGGAAGTACTTCTCCAGTTTTGTGCCGAGAAGCGTTTACTCATATCTAGTACGAATTTCCGAAATAGTTCGCGTGGCTTAGCGACATGGCTCTCTAACTCGACAGGGTCTCTGGGTAGGATTGACAGTATCGCAGTGAGCTATCGTTGGTGCGGCTCCTTCTAGAACTGCATATTATACTGCACCACGTAAATCAGATCGGACCATGCGTTCTTGTTAATACGCGTTTTGTTGCAGCTAAACAAACATCGACACAGGCGAAAAACGCGATCGGCCAACAAACGTCTGTGTGATTCGATAAACTAAGAACTGCGACGAGCAGTGGGAGAAAATTGAACTGGTTATGCTGCATTATGGTTATGGCAGAGAACATCGCTTGTGGTCCTAGCGTTCATCAAAATCACTGGATCTCCCAAGGGTCTAATGGAGCAAAAACGCGAGCTGCCTAACTGCAAGGAAGTGAATAAGACGCGTTAGTGAAGTCGTGCGCGATAGGAATGGAGAGCTGATCCATGATAGGCAGCAGAGGCTGGACCGTTGGGCAGAGCACTTCAAGGATCAGTTTAGCTGGCCACACGCTAACGTATCTAGTCCGACGTCTGTAGCTGCAAATACTGGGGAGGTGTCACTTGATCCCCCAACGGAATTGGAAGTGCAGTCGAATATTCAGCTTTTGAGGAGGGGAAAAACAGGTTCCGACCACCTTCCCCCAATTTTTTT
>LUCM01001433.1:0-26987 GCA_008360955.1 Fasciolopsis buskii | reverse complement strand
TGCGAGAACATAACATGCCTAGGCCACACATACCTGGCGTTCGATTACTGGTCCGCTCATCCCAAATCGCGTCACTGATCCCATTAGATACTTCAAATCAGGTGGATCTTCAGGAATGATCAAAAACACAGCTACTGTTGCCGCCGGAATGCTCTGTTCGCCCCCTCGAAATCCACACACATAAGATCAAAAGCTGTGGCAACAAAAATGGCAGCTTATACGATATCTTTGACTGATGCATTTAAATCTTTTCACTTCCTACGCAGACATTTCCTTCTCCATTGCACATCCCAGTTCATTGTGCCACCAACCGCATCAGCAGTCATGAACGTTTTATATTCTTTCGCCAAAACGTTTCCTAAAATCTCATTCTCCATATAGTTCGTCGGAATCGATAGTATTCCTCCATCTTCCTTAACATTCTATTTGCCATTCATTGCTGTCAAATGCGATATCCCTATTCACTCTGTATGACGTTCCTCTTGGTTTTCACTAATTTCCATCCAATTATCATGTCCCCATTGATCTTCACCTACTCACCTTAACTTCTCTGTCCCTCACTTAAGGTTCTCGACGTTTGCGCCTCCTGCCATATCTCAACATCCTCTAACGAGTTGCTCCCGAGGGTTGCGCCAGCGACTTGCACATTCAATGCACTTAAACACGAAATGAGTTGCACTGCGTCGCTCAGGAAGAGTTCCAGAAAATCCCGTACAATCCTACAAAACGGTTTGTGCAGTTTCGAATTTAACCTCGCATAGTTGTGCGCCACGCGTTGCTCTGCAAGTTCTGATCGCGCATCCTGGGCAATCCTTTGTGGCATATATTCCCATATACATTCTGATTTCCATTATTCAGGTTTCCTGTGCATCGTCCGTGTAGAAATTTTATCTTGCCCTGAGCATATTCCCGAGAAACGAGAAATATAAAATAATAATATTAATACAACATCTACTACGCAACACCTCAAATGCGTTATCTACTTGCCATCTCCCTGAGCCGCTCACCGTCACCTATGGCCCGTACTGTCTATATTTAACCGTCACACCGAACATGAGAATCTCTGCCCTCATTCTTCGAGTTTTATCGCCGATATAAATCCATCGACAAAACACTGCTGTCCCTGATGTGTTTTCCACCGGCTTTTTTAATTCGAGCTGCATTTAAATCACCGTAACCATAAAATTTCTGCACGCCCAAGGAACGTGCACCTATCCGAATACTTCACCACCCTCCTCCTGTATACTGTGGCACTCACACTGCTCTCCAGCGTTCAGTTGCTTGCTTTTTCTTGAGCGATGCCCCCGCTGGCCAGGTCATTTCAAGGGTTGTGATTCCGTCGGCCGTCGCCGCCGCCGCCGCTGCCACTTCGGGAATCTACTCCCCTCGGACCAGTTTTTTCTTAAACAAGAAAATTGGAATTCTCCTCAATTCTCTGCGAGGTTTCCATAGAGAAATAGCTCTGCGAACGCATTTAGTCATACAGTACTATATTATCACTGGTCTCCAGCCTTGCCACACACAAATTACGAAAAACCACCCGTTTTTATATCATCCGAACCCCTAACAATGGCCCAAACGGTGACCCCTACATCTTTGCTAACTAAAACGTCTCCCCTTTTGAGCGGCTACCGGTTAACGCCCACTCAGCTCTGAGTATCATAAGTCGCGCCGTTTTCGTCATGCACCATCCTCCATCACTGTAAATTTGAAGAATTCGTGACCCACTGCCTCCATGGTCAAAGCAACCTGTCCCCCGACCTCACCTCATTTAGTAACAGCGCTGCTTACTTCCATTTCTAATGGTGCATCGTCTTACCCTACTCTTGCTAGAAACTGGCTACAAGCAACTCTCCAAAAAACTAAACCCCAAAAATTACTAAACGGTACTTAATGCGTTCACTCCGAGCCTAGTTCGTTAAATTTAAATTCCTCTCCTCCCTACTGCTCTACATCCGCTCATCAGGCTGCATTCTCTACTGGTAACTTTTTTGATTAAACACCCAGCCTTCATGATAAGTCCAAAGTGTATGTGATGTAGCGCAATATCCTTCCTCATTTAACCCGGCATCTTGGGACGTTTTGCAAAAAAACATTTCTGTGATGTCATTCTAATCATTGAGGCAGGGTGTGTGGAATACACGCACATAAACCAAATATTTCTGAGTGGCCACAACTCCCTTTTAAATCACAGAACTAACTGGCGTGAAACACCCCGCCTGGCTTACTTCAAGCGTGAATGCTCCGTTTCAATCCTCCGTCATTCAGTGCCGGACATTTTGCCTGACGCTATGTGGCTCTCTATTCATATGCACAATCCCTTATTGCAATTTGCATGCATTCACCGGAATCCATCATCAAGTCGTCTGAACACATAGCTTTCATCCTCGAAGAAGCGGAATTGCAGAGAGGACTGCTCTTCCTGAAATCTCCAGGTGTGTTAAAACTTCCAGTTGACCTCTGTTGAACTTCATTCGTGAAAACAACGAAAAAGGATGGACGCAGCATCACTGTAGCCCCACAAGATGAAACAACATCATTGACCTTGTGACCACTTACGGTTGCCGTTTTGCTGACTAAACCGTACTGGATGCCTTTGCCGGCATTCAACACAAGATGGTCTCCCATCTTCGTATTCGATCTAGAATTGAAGCATCTGCAACCGCCAGCTAGTCCCTGAATTTCTCTTCCGCACCTGCAAATCCTGTCTGTCTGACTGTCGCTCCATGGCTCCCTGACTGGTCTGAATTCTCCCCTGAACAGGCTCCCAAGAAGCCGTCGATGCCCCATGTGCAAGTCTGCATTCCATTATTAGCAACTTCAGTCCTCAACGCTTTCGGCACCAGGGAGACGCAAATAAGCAAAATCCGTAAGTAGTAGACGTAATTCATTAACTGAAGAATGTCTGCTTGCAAACTTTAGAACTCTTCATGACACTGACAGTAAATCGGCTTCAAAATGACCTGCTGATGATGTTCCCTCTCTCAAGCTGTTTTGGGCAAAAAAGACTTTTGAAGGTCTTCAAATACGTTTCCTCCATCTGCGATTTCTCTGCACAAGCAGGTTTAAATCTCAACACATCTAAATGTTTCGAATATATGTTACCTCTCTGACTCTCGGTCAGTCTATCCATCCGAAACTTCATTCATCAACCAAGAACACCTACCAGGGTTGTTGAGCTTGTGACATATCTAGGAGCTAATGCTGATAAAACTCTGACGTAGATTTCTCACATTTCCACCTACCTGCGTGAAGAATCTTCGATATTTATTTCAAATCAGGACGCTTAGCACTACAAAGTGAAACAAAGCACCGCCTCCCGGTGTGTATGTCAGTGTCGTTTTCCAATCCCTCTTTACTGTTCTCTTGTTCTTTTTCCAGGTTTGCTTGAAAAGCGACTTCAATATTCTTCAATTGTTGGCCGTGTATCCTTCACATCAAAAAGTGAGTTGTCCATCAATCTATGTGATCAGCATATAAGAAATTCCCTCAATAAGTTCTTTCAGATCGCACGCATCCTGTAAGCAACGGCCTTTAGAGCGACGCTCTCATATTTCAACACTATCAGCTTTATTTTCCATACCCTCAAGAGTCAATAGCTATGGAACATCCATTATCCCATTTTGACGAACCGTGAACCTGTTTAACCGAATTTCAGAGCAAAATATCAAAGTTTGCTCTGCTCATTACTTGATTAGTTTTTCAAATTTTATGACCTGAGGGTCGTAACTTTTTGATTTTTATCCCCACGTGTTTAACTGAAACGCGACATTATATTTTGCACGCATAATTCCATGCAATACATTGCAATGCAAAACCTCTTTTGCCCCGTTGTTTCAAGCTGAAGTTCGTATATCTTTTGGAACTCTTAGAATCACAAACACACAGGGCTGGAAACTCCATCCCGCCTGCCAACTAATCTTTTTTCCCATCAGGAAATCAAAAGTCAAAGACTTCAATAGGGTCTATCAGGTCGAAATTTGGTATAATTGCTCACTCTGCTTTATCAGATGGATCACCAGATCCAGTATGCTCCCACCGTAATCTCCCACAAATTCAGTACCTTGTATAAATTTCTCCACTTATCTTACTTAATCAAACTAACTCGGGCCAGTATCAGCCTACTTCAAGTTTCCAAACTACCTGCACCTCTATCTTAACTTGAAATTGGGAACGCAAAACTGTGCAATCTCATACCAGCTTCCCTCTGTTCAGCTCTTCCTTTTTAACCAAACCTATTCAATTCCGTCACTAGCTTTCTCTTCCAGCCTGAATCCGCTATTAAGCGCAATAAATTTCTCATGTCCAACATCAAATAACCCCAACAGCTCAGCAAGCGCGTCCGCACTCAGCGTCCTCCTAAGTGGAATGATAGGCGAAAACAGAACAAACCATCGGCCTCAAGCAACGTTGTTTTTCCAATTCTCTATAAGTGAACTTACCTCAGATCACGAAATCTGACCCAAATTTTGGGTGTATTTATGAAATTGTTTAATTGCCTACCTATGCGTAAATAACTATTTTGTGTGGAATGTTTCATTACCCTGTAGTTACCACCCAGGCATCTTAAGCAATCGCCGGATGCTCTGGGTAGCCGAAACTACTACAAAAAGCCTTTCACTCATCACGAATACCCTAAAATCAACTTCATTATTCAGTTACATTGTGGCATTTCTTCTGTGAGTTCTAGTCAGTGCTGTGCGCTAGTCCAACTTTGGTTGTTTTTCCGGCCAGAGCGAACTGATAGTCAGATGGTCGGCCCTGCTTTTAGTGGTGCTCACTCCCCTCAGCAAGTATCAGAGTATTTGGTGTCTAGCGTTCGTCATGGTTCAGGCTCTTGGTTGCCACCGCAAGGTTGCTAGTAGTTTCCTGGAACACAACCCCTACTTCCTTCTTCAGTGATAAGCTGCATTGTGATGATGGGAAGTTTGCCGTACAAGAGGAGTGCAACGCCATGGTTATGATGGAAAATTTCCATAACACCCGTTAAATCTGCACTTTAATCCCCTGTTTGCTGCTTCGGTGTTCAGAGCCCTAGAAATAACATTAGGTCGGAATATTATAGGAATGAAGAGGTTGGCGTAAAGAAATTAGTAGGTGATCAGGGTGAATCGAGGATTTTAAAGAAGGATTGCATAAGGCTGTATTTCTATGGCCCCATGCTGTGTTGTCTTTGGTGGAACGTTGAACTCTGGTGGGCATGCACTTTGGTATTCTGTGCTCACTGTGGAATGTAGACTAGGTAGATCAATCCTTGATGTCCGATACACCATGTGCACCGGCTTTCTTCAAAATCCGAACCCAGAAATGTGTACCGAACAGGTAGATATATGCAAATTGTGGTCGTAGGTGGTCCACCACAACAATTGCATTTTCGCAGATAACAAAACTTCGGCGGCTGCCAGATACGGAGTTCAGGGTAAAAGCAGAAACTTTGAGTCGCCATTGAAGACAGATGTTTGTAGCACTTGTAGACACCGTGATCCATGAGTGGGCCTGAGCAATGAAAACGACGAATAAATACTGTGACTTGAAAGCATCAAGTGCGGTAGATGAGTGCATTAACAGTGAGCTAACTGAATGAACGGGGAGGACTAGGGCGGTGTTTACTGCAAGCTAATTTCCGTTAAGTAAATCCTTTCGATATATAGCCCTGAACAACCGCAACTGCAGTACTTACCCGTGTTTTTCAGCCCGTGCCTTTCACGAAAGGCACATACAAGTAACTTCCAGCTGACAAGCGATCGGTCACAATCGATTTCCTCGAGGTCATGAATGTCAAAAGCCGATAAAGCTAGATATAAAAGAGCAGACCTTGGCAAGTGAAAAAATGCCCTTGGGTGGGATGCGAGATCGCAAGCACGGCTCCATTGCGACCATCACTATTTGTATATGAACAGCGATTTCCTTAACCTCGGTTACATTTTTTATTTTGTCCTTGAAGCTAAGAGGGTCGGCAAGTTTCCTTTAAATTACACAAGCACGATTGGAGCGAAGGAGCAGCAATCTGGGAAATAGTGTCCACTATATACCAATTATTGAGCTTACCTTCTGAGCGTTAGAATTATCGCAGAAATGGCACCTTAATTTTATTAGGCACAGAAATCAGAAACGTGCCAAATATATTTTTATTGTTGACGTAGCCGTTTAATGTGGTATCTTAATTGTACATCATCATTTACAACGATTCCGCTGCTTGCACGTCCACCGCTGTATGCCCTATTTTACCATGAATAGGGGACTATTTGACGATTGAAGCATGCTCAAACGTCAGCTTATATATATGGTCATAGTTAGAATATATGTAGCTGAATGCACGTATAACTAGGTGTATAAATAGGTACATATTTTGAACATGTACGTGAAGATTTAATGTTAATAACACAGGGTTGTTGGTAGACGTACTGCGCCAGCGCTTTGACTACCGTGGGTAGACTTTTTCAAGGCAAGTTTTACATTAAATAGTCCCCTGTTCACGGTAAAGTAAGGTACACAGCCGGTTGACGTGCGAGCAGCAGAATAGTTGTAAATGACGATGCACAGTTACGATGCCGTATTAAATAGCTACGTTAACAACACAAATATAGTTGGCAAGTTTCTGATTTCTGCTTGCACTACCATCAAGGTGTGTTACCAACATCACAAACTTCACAATTAACATCTATACATTGCGTGTTGATTTTTGGATACACTTTCTACGTCATTTGGTCCCTATATGTGCGCGATGATCTACGATCCGCAATATGTTCAGGTGAGTTTGTAAATTGAAGTAAACCATAAGATGTGCAACTGATTGTAAGTTCCATAAGCAGTCCTATTCTGCATGTTAACGTCACAGTGAACATAAAACATTAGTTTATGTCAACATTTTTTGTCTGAATTATGTAAGTGAATAGAAAAAGCACAAGGTTTCATATTTTCAACAAAACGCTTAAAAAGGAATGATCAACAATGACCGCTTCTTTTTATCGCGCACGCGGACCTTCACAGTTTGCGAGCGCAGGACCAAGCATCCAAAAAGATTTTGGATGGGCGCCAGTGTCGGAATTTTCCCTCTCGCGGATCAAACTTTCACATCAAACCCATCTTTTACCGTACGCATCAAGGTTCATATCTTCTGCACCATGCCATTTCTCACCGATAAACAAAACCCGTGCCTCGATGTGATGCCGCTTTCCTGGAATTTTCTCGATTACGCAATGACCGCTGCTCAAAATTACGCGGAGTATATCCAAAATTCTGTTCTCCATCCACTTGTTTACCACATGTGCATATCAATCGAGATTTGGCTCAATTGTTTATGCCTGTTTTGCACCACGTTTTGATCATGCTCTCAGGAAATCAATAAATATTAGTGTTTATTACGAACATCAGCAGCAGACGGAAACCCTCTAGAGTTGATTTTGTTTCAGAGAAGCCACCGTTTATTAGGCTTCCGGATATCCTGGATGGCTGCTTTCATAAATTTTCGGTTTCTAGCATGCTGTGTTATAGTCCGCGTTTGGCACTGAGATTTTGCATCCTCGTGTTGCATTCCTCGCCCGGCCATGGCACTGAGACGTCAAAGAAAAAAATCGTTGTCTGTGGTGGACTAATTCGAACTCGGTGAATCTCTCGTACTGTATAATATTAATAATGGGTATATTTCTCGAAATTCGACAGTAATGCGCAAGTCAAGATCAAATTTACGCAAAGAAGGCGCAGTGAAAATCGTAAAACAAAAATTTGGTCGTGAAGATGCAGTGTCTGTGCTCTCATGAACATAACCTGTAATGAGATGGGCTAAACACTAGTTTTCGGGCGTTAAATCAAAGCTAGATAATCAATCGCCGAAAATTTCTGGGGCTGACTAGGAGTCGCGCACTGCGAGTCAATCCATGTTTAATCGCATCAAACGTGCGTATCACGGGCTCATAATTTGGCTAGGAAGAAACGGCGGGTGTCGTCAAGTGGCCGGGTTCATCAAAAATCAAGCGGGTAATATGGTAAAGATGGAGATAAATATGGATGCAGTAGTGAAATGGAGAAGAGTCGAAATCACACTGGATATCATATGGGGTGGATGGATAATGGTGATTAACTGGCAATAACTTTCGGATTGTTCACCGAATGTCAACATTTTGACTCGTTGGGGTGGGGTGGCATTCTCCTATGTTGTTTATGCTTTTCACGGCGCTGGGTCATGGCGGCGATTGATAGAAGCATCAACCGTCTTAAGTGGAGTTGCCAATCAACTAGCTCCGATTTGCCGACTAACGGCAACAACGGATTAGTTCTAAGTAAGGTTCAAATTCGGCCATCCTTGGCCTATAAACATCACCATTATTGTGACGTACGTTCAGAACTAACATGTAATATGGCACTAATCCGAACAGCAGCCTTGCGTCGGAAGAATCGTATTTACCCGAACCAATTTCGTGGCATGTCAAATTGTATCCCCTCCAAGTGCGAGTAATTTTAAACTTCTTGGCTATGCGATACTTCTCAAGTACAAACTGGCTAACTCCAGTGGCACTGGTTTTTGATAACCAGTACTCAAGCAAAGCGCAACGAGGCTCATATGGATCTCAAATAGGAACATGACTAATCCGCAAATCTCATCGGTACTGGATTTAACACTCACCAAAATGTACAGAAATACAAACCACGAAAGTGCTGCCGATGCAAAAAAACAGCAAGGGCCGAATGTCGAAATCAGTCCACAGTGTGCATGCTGTCACGCCAAGGCCCACGACAAAGGCACAGTGGAGCCTTTAAAAACAGTTATATTAAGTAAATAAGCGAAGAACACGGTAGGTGAATGGGTTTCAGAAATTAGTAAACATGGCGTATCAGTTCAGCATGCGGAAAGATTTCCAACATCGCCCTATACATGGCACGCGGTGCAAGGTGAGCAAAACTCGTCCCAGAATGGCAGTATCAGACTGCATTTCAAGGATTCTGCCGATGGTAAGCCACAAAAAATGCTCCGACTAGTAACAAGCTGCCCTAGACAAAGAAGGATCCTTAGAAAAGAAGTGCGAAAGAGGCAAATGGTCGAGGTAAGGAAAAATCGCTGAAAGTTGTATTCCTTCAGGATGCAGTAGAACTGGGTAGCCCTTGTGAATTACACCCATTTAGACAAGAAGCGATTGCCCCCTTTCATCGGCTCCACCCTCATTTTCAATCAAGACCAATCGTCTTTCAACAGCTTCCGCTTTTTTGATGCCTCTAACCCATCCAATTATCCAGCCACTCTTTCGAATGCTACCGACGAACCGGCTGATTGCGCAAACGCCCCAGCAGGTCCTTAGCATGCAGTGAAGTGCATAAATATCAATTGCAAAGTATTCCCAAAAAGTTCCAGAAACCCAGCAGGTATTATGTTGCCCTACGCCCCTTGTCAACGTCCCCACTAAAACTTGGCTAACCCGAAAGTTTGTTGACTCACACATCCGAACACCCGGCTAAACCATTACCAGACAAGATTCTGGCAGGGAGCGTGCGGTGTTGCGATTGTTTATCACGGTAACTCGCAACTATCCCTTAAGATAACGGAAGAGCCTGCATTAAACATTATTTATAGCCCGTGGAAAGTCTCCTCCCTTACAAGTTTCGAAGGGCCTCTGCCAGAAGCAGTCTGCTGCCCCCTAGCCAGCAGTATTTCGTAAAACAGTTCACACGTTGCAGCCGACCCCCTGAGAAACCTCAACCGGTTCACCCAGTTACAAATCATAAGTGTTTTCAACCTACCAAGCAGTGACTAGCCAATAACTAATGCGAATGAAACTGAGGCTAGAAAACCCCTTGTAGGTTTCAACCTCCGGAAATCCTAGGCGCAAAACCTAAGGCATCCGACCAGTTAAATAAATAAATATCGCATATTTTCGACTTCCAAGAGGCTTGCGCAGGGCAGGATCAAAGTTGCGCAAGAATAGCGCAACGGAAACAAAAACCAGGTTGGCCAGGAGATTTTGAATTTCAACTCAAAACTAGACAATCCCTCGCCAACAATTTCTGTGGCGTCCTATCAGGCGTGCACTAGGAGTCACTGCATGTCTAAATGCATTAAAGAAGCGCATTGTGGACGCAAAATTTAGCTGCAAAACGATGGCGGGCTTTGCCATATACCCGAATTCCTGGAAAATCGAGAGGGGTTTATGTTGAACATTAAATAACAATAATAATAATAATGGTAATAATACTGTATATTTCTCAATTTGCGAGATGCATGCGCAAGGCAAGATCAAGTGAATATGAATTTCATAGCGGTATGGAGATGAGCCAAAACCAGACTGGACGTCGTATAAGATGGATAGAACCGCGGCCATTATTTACAATAATAATAAAACTAATGCTGAAAATGAAGCAATCAAGGTCGTACCAAACTATTTAAGGAATGAAGTTATATGAAGACTTGTGGACGGGCATAATGGAACTCACAAGAATGTTCGCTAAACTTTTTTGGCTGGGAGCGGACCAGACTGAAATGTGTGGCTGGAGGAAATCGATTTCGTGTATGCACAATCAATTCTTAAATGCAGTTGTCATGAACGATATGCGTGCTGTCTTTTTCTGATTAATTAATAGCTGCTTTCGCCAGTCGTAATGGTTCATTTGAGAAGCTATACCCAGGGCGGTCGGTGGCATCGTTTTGTTTGGCTTCGGGTTTAAAGACGGTTAATCGACCGCCACATCCGAACAGCAGCTTCCTAGAAGGAATAAATAACCAGTGCAAAGGATGGGTTGCAGCTTTCGGCGACAAGGTCTGCATTACATCTGCGCTTTCTGTCAGCTGGTGCGTAGGTACTGTGGTCATTGGCAAGCCTGGTGAAGAACTGGAGAGAGATAGAGGGCAGTCTGGAATTTATTCCAACTGCTGTTATGGTGAGTAAACAAAAGTGGAAATGACGGTAACAGTCAAATTCTTGCAAAGATTACAGAGTCTAGACAACCATCTTGAAGTGCACAGAAGGAGGGAGTGTTTCGGTGACGGGACCTCTACAACTACTTTAGGTCTGCTTATTCTCCACGACGTGCATGGATCAGTCAGCCCTAGGCTGCGTGATACTTATTCGCAGCGTGTTCCTTACTCGCCTTCTGACTTCCTCGGAAAAGCAGATTGAAATGGCCTGGTAGGAAAGCCAGCACTAGAGTTAGGCAATAAGGATTACTATCTCTTCTGCTTTTGGACCTACTCTGGCCTACGGGCCCGCTGTACTTGCAACGGGGTGATCAGTTATAACTTATCACGTACGAGCTACCAGAGACTTTTACTGCATCGAATTGCCAGGACAGGGCATTACTGAAACGGGTTGCGGAAGGCAGTTTTGGCTAAACGCTAGAACAAGAGTTGTCAAAGAATTACATAAAGGGAGTGGGAAGGGGGGACATGAGAATGTTAGGATCAGTAAACTTGGTTTGAGTAAGGTGATGGCAATTTGCATCACAGAGTAGATTCAATAGACTTGAGCGATTATTAAGAAAATTAAACGACGGCAGTTGTTCTAGACTCCCGCGAACGTGCCAGGTGTGTGGATGGGAGGACAGGGGCAAGCTGAAAACTAGAGGGATGAATGGCGAAGCATTATTGAACATTCCGATGAGTTTCGTCCTCAGATCGTCCAACAACGCAGTCAGGTGCTTCTCTGTCAATCAAGGGCGGCGTGGGTTTTCCTCTTTCGCAGGGCCGAGCCTGGGTCGACGGTGCGCATATCGATTAAAGACGGTGGCCCGCCAATTCGCAGCCCAAATTCGCTTATGTTATTGGGCCCAATGTGAGCCCAGCAGAAACTTTTTCTTCCCAAAAGAAGAATGGTTTTACCCCTATGGGTGCTTTTGCGGCCCATCTGCCTGATGTTAATTTTCCCGGCTATATATATCTTCGCAACTGCTGAGGGTGGTTTGTTTACCCCCACTCCTAGATGCTGGAGTAAACATGCCCGCCATAGGATATAGCGTCCTTCTGTTACCGCGGATCACGTTTTCACCCTTCGTTGTTCACCGAGATGTAAGCTATGGAGAACTTATTGCGCTAATTGCTAAAATTCCGAGCCAACCTCGCACGTCCGACTCTCTGAGAGATACCAGTCGTATATACGATTAAGGGTTGATACAGCCGATGGCCTCTGGACTCTTTTTTTGAAGGCGACTTTAGACGATAGCAGGAGACTTAACCGGTGGGGCAATGAATTCCACAAGGAAAACAACTCAGCGCCAAAAACGCCTGCCCCTATGCCCGTTTGTTCCTATGTCCTTGGTGAGAGCAAGTATGGTTTTTCGAAAGGAGTAGTGAGCTCGACTTCTGAACTGAGGGGTTAAAATGCATTTGTTACCGTTGCCGAGACTACTGAAGAAGATTGAGTTTGCCTTTGAACGCCGAAGCCACAGAGGTTCAAGATTCAGCATTGTTTATGGTTTCTTGTTACATCGGCTTGACGAAATGCCTACTGACCGATTCATAGATGCACACTGGATTATTTTGATTGCAGGTCTCTCAAAATGCCTCAGGCTGAAGTAGATCAGGAACGATAATCTGCAATAGATCTGACATGCGTTTTGAAGGGGCTCAGTTCACTCTAGTTCAGCGTGAGGGTCCTTTGTAGCAACCCAACTATTTTATGGGCTTTCACAACTTGAGCAAGCGTGCGTTCCGAAAAGTTGAAGCTGCAGGAGTGGTTTAAGTCCAGGTCTTGAACCTCCTTGCTAATGGGGATGATTTGGCTTAAACTTTTGGGCTTCCCGTGGATAAGATGCACTTGTAGCAAATAATGCAGACTTTTCTGGCTGAGAAAATCATCTGCCATTCGTTGGTCTAAGTATTGAGAGATATTAGGTCCAGTTCCAGTTCAAGGTAAATTACAGAACTGTACGGCGCGGTGCCTGATCGTCCAGGTTCTTGCGCCTACTGCTCCTTGGATCTGACGATGCTTCGACAATAAGAGGGTGAAAATCTCTCTTCAGTTCCTACAAAGGAAGAATACAATTACTAAAATGCTTTCTTCCTGACTATCTCCTCAAACCCCACATTTTGCGCTGTCCTATCCAAATACAGCTAGCCATGCATTGACTATTCCCCCTTCGAATTCGCGCAGTGACCCCAACTAGACCACTTCCTCCGGTAACTTATTCCAGCCGTTCAACACTGGTGTTGCAAGCGATTTGCACCTCAACCCGGCGTTTGTGTCCCTGCAAAATAGTTTTCCGGTAAACCTCCCCTTTGTCTGGAAGCCTCTTAAGAGCCTCTTAAGTAGTTATAGGGCACCACGCATTCTTGGCGACCCTCTTGCATTGCGGACTAGGTTTGAAGTCTGCAATCACGCCTACCCCGAGGTCTCTTGCTTGCTGAGTTTGTTCCATCGCCACCTGATGTCCAGGTGGACCCCTGCTGCTTCTCTTTCCATGAGCCGCTGACATTTTTCCAAGTTCATCGAAGGACCCCAGCTCACCGACAACTGGTTAACTTTATTTAGATTCCTCTAGATAGCCTCACTGTTTGCCGTCTCTAATAGTTTGATATTGTCAGAAAACATGAGACACAGATTTTCCAATCCACTGGCTATTTTGTTGACATACATAAGGAAAAGCAGTGGCCCTAAGACAGACCCCTGAGGCACCCCGATGCGTAGCAATTCTCTGGCCGAAAGACACTCCTCACCCTCACCCTGAAAGTGCTGCCCTTCAGACTTTGTGTTATCCAGTTATTCACCTTGTTATCATCACCGAAAGCCTTCACTTTCTGGTCAAGAAGCCTGCACTTCACGGAATCAGGGATCTTCTGAAATCCAGATAGCAGACTTCTGCCCTTTCGCCCTTATCAATTCTACAAGTTACTTCGCCTAGGAAGCTTATAAAATTGGTTAGATAGAAACATCTGTGCCAAAATTCGTGCTGTTCTATCATCATTAACCTGTTAGACTCTGGGTGATTGGCTATCCCGTCGCGAAGCCCTCATTCAAGAGTTTTAGGCATGATGGATGTCACGTTCAACGGTCTATAGCTACTACTGTTGTCTCTGTCCCCGCTCTTATGCACCGGTATGACGATCGACGTCAACCGGCCTGCGGGCAGCCAGCGACACACTAAAGAGCTGGGTGCAAGGTTCCACCAATGCCACCGCCAGCGGCTTTACGATCGCTGGGTAGATTCCATCAGGCCACACCGCTTTCGGCGATCGATTTTTTAGGCTGGCTTACACTTCTTCCTCCATGATTGTTATGTCCGGCATCTCCACCGAAAGGGTGAAGGGGCCTAGGGTTCTTTGATCCCACTTATACACCTCCTGGAATAATTTCAACAGGCAGTCGGCTTTCTCCTGAATGTCGGGAGCTCCTATCCCCTGGTGGTTTTTATTCCACCTTCGGCCTTCCGCAAAGCAGCTTTAGACTGCACATAGTTTTAATAGGCCTTGTGGTTGCTTTTAGTGACTCCAGCGGTCCGCTCCCCGTTGGCGGTTTGGCACTTTCGTTGGATACGGAGCATTCTCTTTCTCTCAGTCATGTATTTTAGGCAATCTCGGTAGCCCGGAGGGCTTTATACTTCATGAAAGCCCTGCGTTTCTGTCTTCTGGCTCTTGTGGTCCCACTTCTCTATCATGATGGTAGCCGCTCTCGCTTGATTCTGCGGAGGGGTTGAACCTTGTCGGTTATTGCTAGCAGGTTGCTTATAATTGCCACCCACTGACGACCAACGAAGTTTCTACCTCTGTCTACTTACGACCGAGTTAGGAGACCCAGTTCCAGCAGCCTTGTTTTATCCATTCCTGAACAGTTCCTAGCATATTTAGCTGGGGCTACCGGTCGCTGCAAACTCGGTTGCATGCGGATTACGGCGTGGCCACTCTTACCCTCCGGATATTTTAAATCCAAGCCTTTATATCATTCAGTGTTCTTGCTAGCATCAAGTCAAGGGTTGAAGAAACTTGCCCGAATCTACATTTAGTCGCTTGGGTTGCGTGTTAACCCATCACAATCTCGTGCACAAACTGCAGGAGTTGCTGCTCAAAGATAACTTCCGCGGCTGTCTCGCAAACCCAGTCAATCTCAGGGGAGTTGAAATCTCTCATTAGGAGAGGCTTGCCCGCAGACTCTGCAACCATGCTGAGAAAGAGAAACAATCCCCGGTCTTTCACTTGTGCCCACCCCGGGCTTCGGCACACACCTACAACTGAGCTTCTCGAGCCGCCAGTTGCAATGACGCTTGTATTTGGGGTGTGCAGCTTGTGGCCCTCCTGTGCCCCGTGCTCTTCAGCCACTAGAATTAGGGTCTTGCCTCCTATTCTCCCATCTGCCCTATCCATTCTAGAGAATGAATAATCCCGCGCCAATAAATAATTTTCAACCTCCCCCGGCCGAAACCAGCTCTCAGTGACAACCACCACCTCCACATCCAGAGTCTTAAATTAAGGCTCTGGCCACTTATTACACACAATTGCAGCATTTGTGCAGGCTACCTTTATAAATCCTTCCTTTTGTCCGCTGGATGGACGGGGGTGTCGCACGCTCCAGACTTACGCCCGTGTACCCAGCCCATTTTTTTGCATGATAGCTGAGATGCCCAACCCCCTCCCGCCCCCCCCCCAGCCTCCTTATTTTGGCCTTTCCGGCGTATGGCGGTCAAGGGTTTCGGGTCCAGACTTAGTGGACCATGGCGCGCCTGCCCACTACGTTCACTTCCAGACCTGCTGCACGGACTGGCATTCAGCTGCCCTCCTTCAAACAAATTTTAATTTCTCAGTATGGGGAATTGCAGCCGCGCGGTAGTGAATCCTAGCGAGCCCTCTTTTACATCCTTAGCCTTGGTCCTGCGTATGGCAGTATCATCCGGCACTGTGGTTATCACCCTCTTCGTGATCTTCTTGATTCTATCGGCTGATGCCAAGAATCGGTCCCTGTGTCATGAAGTGGGAAATTCCACCAGCGGTGGTCGTGGGTCCAGGCATCCAGAAGCACTGACTCCCTACCATATTCCCAGCCGAATTACCCCTTTGACAAAGGCATGCTCCTGCATGTCCACCGTTTTGAGCAAGTTTGCTGCATGGTACCCCACCGCCCATCGCCTCTGCTTTCCAAGCTTTATAAAAGGGCACCGGGATCCCGTGGATAACGACATTTCGATTTCCACCCAAGGAGATGTTAGTTTTTTGTACGCTCCCGACTCATCTGGTGCAGGGCTTGTTCAACAGACTTCAACCCCGCACTTATTTCCGAGCCTCCTGTGACCCGGTCCATGATCTTTGCTACTTCCTGGGTTTCTATACTCGCGCACCTGCTTACCATTTTCATAAGCCTCTTCTTATTCGCCTTTTGTTCTCCTCCTGGTTCGCTCCTCTCCCTTGCGTTTTATCCTCGCTGAGATAGCACTTTCGCTTTACCTTCATCCACGCGTACATTCTTGAAGGGTTTTATGACCTCGGGTCCTATCCGGTCAGCAGAGTTTTCGCTGGTAGTCTCTTTCACTGCTGCTATTGCCGGTGCCAGATCCTGTTCCCCCTGGCTGTCTTCTCCCGCTGCATACTCTGTTAGACCATTTCCTGCCGACACCCCGCTCAAAGAACCCCTTATCACCTACCTCTGATAAGTTTTGGTTTAGTTCGGCGATAGCAGAGCCAAAAAAGTTGAAGATACCCTTCCAATGATCCCGTAGGATTCGAACTTGTTTATCAGCCTGTGGTGGGATGCACTACTAGAGGCTTTTGTAGTATCCAAATACACTACTATCACCCACCTTTCGGTGTTATTATAAGTGAGGTGGTGGTTAGTAGTAGCCGAGAGCCTGGTGTGGTGGGCTCTTGATTTCATTGGTTGTGTAGCGGCTGCTTGTGGTGTGGGCTGGTTGCAAGCACGTACCTTAAATTCTTACCGAGGGGTCTGTTTTTGATTACAACCATTTTGACAGGCGATTCAGTCGTAGAGACATAGAACAGTGCCAGGTTCTAAGAAAGATTTTCTGACGTCTAGTGACTTTTAGCTCGGTCCATCATGGCTGTTCTTTTTTGCGGGCTTCGAGTGAGCCTGCGTTGGCATTCGTGCGAGAATTACTAAAGCCTTTCAGCTGCCGTTTGCGACATACTTGATAGGGAGAAGTAGTCGAAAGTAAAAATGCAGAGATAAATTGGCAGACCATCCCAGTCCGGCCCGAAGTAGCGCCTAGAGGTTGAGGTTGGGATGCTACCATGTAAAGGTAGCATGAATGTGCAGCTGGAATTTGAGGTAATGGCAATTTTGCTCTTGGATGTTGAAGCTATAGGATTTGACAAAACATGATGAGGCTGCCGGAGTGAACTTTCCGAGGTGTCGGCTGGTGTTTTGGGGCTAATAGTGGAGAATGGATTAAGCTTGCAGATCTCTGGCTGGAAGTGTCTTGGGGTAACAGAGTGGAGTCGGGGGTTGCATGAGGGAGGGTGAAGTGGCCGGATCCAGGTCTGCTACATGTGACTGTGCTACGGGGATCCCAGGCAGAGGTGCTTTGAAACCTCTTGTGGCACACGAGACTGGGGGAGTGTAGGGTTTGAGAGCTGTAGACATACGGGGGCCACAGGATTTATTTTCGATCCTCAAAACGCCTCCCTTTGTAGGATAGTCCTGCAAGTAAATATTCCAGTTTTGTTAAAGAAGTGTTATTGTCAGCAATTTTGCATTTGTTGATAAACTCTTTAGCCGTATACTCACTTCAAAATTCAAAGGTAGAGGGCGATCTTAATGTTGCAGCTTTTTCCCTATTCTACTGCACGTGCACTTGTGATGAGCCATGCCATAACATTTGGGAATGCACGACTTCATCAATTCAAGGGGCAGGCCACCGGAAACATTAAATGCGATATCAAAGACGAAATGGCCCTTGCGCTGTCAACCTTCCCATCGCCGACGAGAGCCACCAAATGGCTAGGCCAAACATCTGCCATTCACTTGCAGCAATGGTATCCGGTTTCTAACTTCATTGTCGGATGGTCGTCAATTTCCCCAGATTCGGGAACAGCACAGTCCTTCAAAAGAACCGATGTTGACTCACTGTAGGAAGTTCCTCAGCCTAAACTGGATCTTAAAGAACAGGGACTCCCTGCTGATTCCTCGAACGGAGGCGCAAGCGGTTCGTCCTTGAAGTAGAAAGCCAATTTGCCTCAAGAATCAGCTCCAAGTGGCAGGTAGGAATCCCTTTACGGACACATCAGGCACCTCTTAAAGGAAAGAGCGAATCTTTTGGCTGGATACCAAACAACAGGCCCTATGCAAGACGCGGAAGGCTTTTGGATCATCCACGACCTACTTATGTCCAAAATAACACTGTACATAATGAATTTGCAGCAGGAAGTCCTCATCCGAGCTCCGTCTAAAAATGGGGTTTCTCTCAGCATATGCGACACCAAAATAGCTAATCATCCTCTGCATTAGCCAAAAAAGAAACCCAAGATACTTACATTACGTCCATCCAATTGTAACAGCGGGTTTCTGTCCACAATTACACAACTTTGCTAGTTCCAACTTGGTATTTTTCCGCCATTAAATTTTTCCTACGTCGATGGCAACCACAGTGCATCACATCGTTGTTTCTACGAGTGCAGTTTCCCCGGGCCTCCGACGTCTGAATCCATATTCTCTCATGGATCCTGACTCAATCCATCCTTATCTTAAAAAAGAAGGCTCATGCAATTCGGAATCCCCCTTGATTCCCTTTTCGGTAATGTGCCTATGGAGGGGTTTTCTTCATATGCTGGAAGAATGAGGACATTGCACCCATTTCCAAGAAAGGTTATTCGCATAGCCCGTCTGACTATCGGCCAGTTATTCAAACCAGCGTCAAAAGTAGGGTGTTTGAACCGGTTCTGAAAAGCACTTTGTTCCAGCATCAGCGTTTCAACAAAATCTTATTCTCTTCCCTACATAGTTTCCTGCCTTGGCAGCCATGCTTCCCAATATGCTAACCGTTGTGGCCGGCCGAACGACGGTGTATAACCGTGGCCAGATTTCATATTACATCCTCATCAGCTTTGCTAGGGCCTTCGCATTCTGTGCTTCGATAAGCTTCAGCGTTCTGGTAATTTTGGTCCCATTCTAATAATTCTACGCAGTGTCCTCGCCAACCAAAGCTCCAGGGTGAGTGTAGATACTCCCGCCTCACAGTCTGCGCCAACCACTGCGAGTACCGCAAGGCTTGGTGGTCGTCCTCCTCACCCTTCTGGTATACATCAACGACCTCCCTGAAACTCTTGTCACCAGTGCCATGCATGTGGACGACGATACTCTTTGGAGCCTTAACCTCGAACTTTGCAATCAGCCGTTGATACCGCCACGTCATGGTCTAAGGATTGGAGCCCTTTTATTAACCCCGACAAATATGTCGGCATGGACTTAGGCAAAGCAGATGAACGCAGACTTTCCATCAACGGAATTGGGAGCGGGGCCGGTTGTCACAAAATATTCATTCTCATATTCGATTGCGATTTTTGCCCGACCCATCGATACCAGCCTTCCAAGAAGGTGCGTTATGTGGTCTAAACCTGATCCAAAAGTGTTTCACACGTGTCATTCGACAACTCCCTCACAGCCAAGGGAACCTTCATTTAGCCCGTCCTAAATTAAAGGGGCCAGGTCGTGCAAAACACTCATTTGGAGATTGGGAAGTACTAGAAGGTTTCAGGAGACCTCTACCAAAATCTATTGGGTGCTCATCTGCCTGCCTTACCCTCTCGTCTATTGAAGTTCATTCTCTGCCTACCTGACTTGGGACGCACAAAAACGATCTCCTTCTGATGCATCATCCGTCAGATCAGACCAAACGCAGGAATCAATTGTCTCCTGGCCTGCCTCGTCACTAGGAAGATAATATTGGAAAGCTTTCAAACCGGATCCTTGGGCACTCATTAGAACCAGTTTCTTTATCCACAGAGTGGTATCCTTGTGGAATCCGCTAGGTGGAGAAATTGTAGCATTCGCTGGCAAACCCCAAATTTGGGAAAAATCCGGACTTTCATCTGAGACCAATGGAATAATCCCCCTATTATTCTTGGCCAAAGCACACATTGGACGGCTATAATCCCCTAATTAGCATATCGTTGCCATCGTGGCTTGGAACTGTCAGTTTTGCGTCTGCGAAATGCGAACGAGTGGATGTCGCCAACCCCCTCCAAGGTTCTCTTGCTTCAAATCATCGTTCTTCCGTCAAAATTCAGAGGAAACCTTGAAGGCTCAACGGAAAGAGCCTGCTGGCCTCCAATTTGCTTAGTCAGTTGATGTACTCTAACGAAACATTCAGGGACTGCTTCAGGATCCTATAAAAACCGGACAGGGTCCTAGAGTTGATCGAATCCGTAAAGGCTAATATTGAGTTGTAAACTTTCAAGAGCATATTTCACCTGCGGTATGAAGGCTAAATCAAACCGGGAATCCTGGAAACTGTTCAGCCCTTGTAATTTACAGTTTGAACAGTTTGTGAAAGATTCAAGCCCCTCAAATAATTTTAACGCTGCCGGGCGAGATGGGGTACTCCAGGCAATCATAAGGCCGTTAGCGAAACTACATAGTTTTTGTCAAGCGGCTCCATGATACAACATTCAGGGGGGCCAAAGTAGTGAAGAATGGAAAACTGCCATGGTAGTAGGAATATGCAGGCGCGGACCTAGACACCGGTCGGTAAACTAAAGATAGTTGGGTCCAGCTCATGCCTTATGTAAGTACCTGGAGGAGCATCAGAGAGCAGATATACGGGCACCTGGTGAATCACACTGCTGGTCCGGCAGAACCGTAAGGATTCATGGTCTGAAAGGCAGGCCTAACGACTTCCATGCTAGGCTCAATGCATAGAGCTTTCGACTCAGTTGGCCACGGTAATTTTAATCACAAAATAAAAGCGGAAGGAATAACGGGGAGTTCTAATAATTCAGTATGAACCTTTTTCAGTGGAATGACTTATAGCGCTGGGACTGCGGAGTGCACGACGACCTCCGGCTACACGTCAGGTCAAGTTCCAAGGGCCCAGTACCAGAACCCAGGCACTTCTTCATAAATATAAACGACCTGGCAGGGAGCATGCGCAAACCAAACCTACTTTCTGCAGATGACGTTAAGGTAAGCCTAGAGAAGGAAATCTCAGCAGTCAGAGTCCGGTCACGTAGATGAGAATTATCATCCAGCCAGGCCAAATGTCGCAGGCTGACCTCTGTGGAAAGAACGCGGAAGAAAAATGGGTGCTATCTCGGATGATCACTAGCCAGTAGTCCGGTTATAGCTATCAAGAAGAAATTCAAACCCTCCAAACAGCGCAATGGCAGTGAATAAGGCAAGAGAATAGCTTTTCGGGCCCGGATCACCGTTATTCTGTGGAGAACCCAAGGTGTCCGGACCATTGTTTGCCGCCATCGTCATACCCCTAATGGATTGATGTGTCTATGCTTGAACGCCGCACCTAACGGGGGATGTAAATCGCTCAGTACAGTTACGGAGCTAACCAGAAGGATGATGGCTAGCCAAAGGCACAAAAGCTAGGGCGAAAGAAACCACAAACTTGGAATTTCCTCTCTCACACGCAGACGCAAGTGTAGTGATCTAACCAAAACATTCAAAACGGCGAAGGGTCCTTTGAGCGCAACATGCGGGGAATTGTACACCTTTATACCAGACAGGAGCAACGAAATGATATTATTTAAATCCGTGGGGCTACCACCTGAGACTCCGGGCGAGGGCCGGGTTCTTCGCCAGTAAGAAGAATACACTATGGAACCGACTCCCTGTAAACGTGGTTGGCAGTAATAATGTTTATGGATTTAAAGGAGCTCTGGATACATGCTAGGGGTGGCATACCTAGAGCTGGGACAGTCAGTCTCAGGTGAGAACAGAAGATATCAGTGGGACCTGATATCACAACTAGTAGTTTGCTTTTCAGCAGAAAGAATAAAACGCAGTGTTCGAAGCTACGAATACTCCATTCTGGACGCTGGAGTGACTGGAAGCCAATTTTTCGTTCTCCGCTCGCTGCGCTGAACTGAACTGAACCGAACTTGATGGCTTGAGTTGCCTTGCTGCGTTGTACCAGACCCGTTTGCTCGTGTTCCGTGTAAGCTATGGGCTATTTTTTCTACGGTCAACTGGAGTATTATCGCGTTCCTTTTGAAATGCTTTCGTTAGGGAGTACAAAAATATTTTAAATAAAATAAGTTGCCCGGCTATCTTCGTGAAAGTCACCTGCATTCTGACATATCAGTATCCACGTATACATTAGGCATAAACCTCTCCATATAGCGTTTTTGATGCCACTGTTTACGAGAATGATAATGCCAATGCTGGGAAGGGAAAAACTGCGGGTTAACGATGCATTTCGGTCCTCTCATTTTTGACATTTAATTAATTAACGGCTTAAGCCGTTCGTTCTGTTGCGAGACTGGTTACCTTAAGGTTGTTCCCATTTAACGTCTGCTTGACCTTAAGAGTCATAAAATCCTTCAAGACTATTTTTGCTTTACTCCTAATCGGTGCTTTTTGGTTAAAATATTGACAGCCAATTGGCTTTCAAGTGTCTTAAGACACTTGATTGGTTCAAAGAAAAGATTGGTAGAAGGTTGAGCATATTTAAACGAGGCGTTCGCAAACAATGTGCAAATGACAGCCGCGTTGAGTATTTAATTTTCGGTTAGATAAGCGATTGAGAAGAACGGTAATGTTCCGCCACACCACCGGGATCTGTTTCGTAGGCGGGCTAAATATCACTCGGTGACTCAGGCTGGAATAAAAGGCTTGCTTGGGAGGCTCCACTTCCAGACACTGAACAGATTAGTTGACAGTATAGTTATCTCGGATCCGCCAGCTATTTTTTGTTGCATGCATCATTCGGATGGGTTAACAATCCCGGTTGCCCGTCACTCACCGCAGATGTGAGTGGATACGTGTGCTTCATGCGGCGTCCGTCGCTGCTTCGGAGTGCGGTTGATTTTCCATCCTTGACTTAATAGCGGTCTTGAAATCATACAGTGGACCAGGGTTACAAGGTTAAGGCCGTTGACCGGCGGTGGTCAACCGGACAACTTCTTGGCGTCCCAACCTGAAAGTCGCCGGCCAACGTCTTCACTTGGCAGCTTTCTGTTGGCCGTGACTCCCTTCCTGGAAACGGAGTATATTGTAGTTTCATTAATAAAGGAGGTGAATGGTATGAGACCCCGGATTTTGCTTCAGGTAGGGTCTCGAACATCCGCATTCGTTCTCGTACTTTCTCTTAACGGCACGACGAGTGGAGAGCGAACAGGACAGCCCCCTCGTAGGTGAGTTTGCCGGTTGAGAATGTCCAGAAGAAAACTAATCGGTCGACGACGAGGGGCCACGCTTTTAAACCCCGCTGTCTGCAAACTTAAGCAAGTTAGCTAAACTCGGTGGTATCAGGCCAGTAACGCAGTTACGTCATCCATGATTGGAATGATTATCCCAATAGATAGATGGTTAGTTCTAAGGTAATGTAAGCGGTCTGTTTTTCGTGGTGCTCTTGGGGTGTAACTTTGTGGAATTCTCTTTTACTTCATGTTTCAGAGTTATGGTTGCCGTCTCCTTCCTTTGTAGTGCGCCCCAATGGCGTTGACATGACCCTTCTCCTGCACGTTTCACGCATGTAATAGACAACCTGAACGAACGCGTTGCAAAGTTAGTGAACCCAGATGAACCAAGGCAACCATGATTCATTGGTCGTGTTTTACCTTTGTTAACCTGTGTTAACGTTCTGATTTTGCTTATTGTATGCCATACGCGTTAACAAGGTTGGGCCTGCTGGATAGTTTCTTCTCGAATAGTTGGAACCGTATGTAAATTCGAACAGGCGACTAAAGTCGACTTCAGTCGGTCGCCTGCTTTACTCGGATCGTTCGAGTAAGCAACTGAGGTTTTTTGGTTTCATCAATGACATGCGCAGTTGGCTTATTCCTTGTCATCTTCGGCTACTAGTAGTCGTTGTTGGCGAAACCTAAATTTAGTGGAGACCGTGAAAAACAGCAAAAGTTTGGTTCTCTACGTTAACCTTGGGTGCCAAAACCAAGGGAGATACAAACGCGATTGAACAGGAGAAGTATCGTTAACTGTGATAAACATGGATTTGGGGATTAATCCTCAATTACCCCTTGGGGCAGAGATTTCGAGGACCTCAACCCGATGACCACTCGAAACAGTCCGCTGGTGGGATTTTTTGTCCTTTTTCGCCACGCCATGGGCTAAGCGCCTTGGTTCATCACCTATTACATTCCTCTTACCGGTTGATGACCTTAAACTCCAAATGCAGTGTCCCTATGATGGGCTGACCTCCCCTACCTGATATCCTATGTCTAACCCTAGGGTTATTGATGAAACTCTCCCACGTTCTAGCAGTGATACAAAAAACCCGTACTCAATTACCTACAGGTTTTGGATGTTTGCTGCCATAAACTACCTTGTCATTTTATATCGGACCAGAATGATTGAAAGTGTTTGTACAGTTAGACTGTGTTCCGTGTGTTGGCTATAGCAGCGTCTTATCTTTTCCCATCTGTGTAGGTCCACTCCCTGTTCCCCTTGGATATTCACTCTGGAGAAAAGGCAGCGGTCAGTGGGGCTTGCCTTGCTGTTTAACGCTGAACGATGATGATGATGATGATGATTCTTAGCCCCATGGCAGGACCGACGTCACTGTTTTAGTATGGACTCACTCTTTGATCCATACCGGTATGTCATCCCGACGCTAATCTAGTCTTCTGTATAAGTGACAAAACTTCATTCGATATACGAACATCTGGTGGGATGTAGCTGCATAGCCCTGTCCTTCAACAAAATTTTGGAGGTGCAAAGCATATCCAAAACACCCATGGTGTCACTCAGTTGGTCGACAAAGACATGAAACCGGAATCTTTACCCACGCATACAACAGAATTCGCGCATTATGATTCAGGCTATTTACTGTCCGAACAAACGACAGTGCGATTGTTCTCAAGGTCTTTAAACAGAAACGAACTGAATTTAGTCCAATAACAACAGCCATGACCAAAGAAAACTGAACCACATTGTTTTCAGGGCCTTTAGGCGTAGCAGCGCGTAGTTCTTTACTTAGTGGTAATATTCTTTATTTCCTGTTTACATATAACTCGGGAAGTATCATTGGTGCGTTCTCAGATGTTGTGCTTCGTTTTTTACCGGTAAAAGTCCGCCAGTCCGATCCTATGATTTACCCGCTCATTCGGTTGATCGCACCGATATGGAAGATAGTTTTACCCTTTGCAAGCTTCTGGATGGTAAGTTGAGCGGTACACGTCTTTCCTCTCATCCTCACGCTCTTCGCGAATTATTCTAGTGGTCATTTCGCTGGTGTTCAGCTGGATTAAGCATCCGTCATGAAAACCTCAGATTTGAATCTCAAATCCGCCGGTTACCGTTATGACAGACGGTAACTCTATCACCCTGCTTGTTACCACAGCTGACCTACTGAGACCTTGTGGTTTTCTGCCACTCCAAGTTTCAGGGTCACGGTTACCGGTCTTCCTCCATGCGTTGGACCCTAGTGACCATGAGGCCCATCTCTGCCATTACACCAATGCGTAAACCGTATCTTGAAAACCCACAGGTATAGCCGCTTCTGGTGGTGGTGGTTTTGTTGGGTTTTGCTGGAGAAATGCAACTGTTTATTTGATAAGAGAACAGTTACTCCCCACCGTCGTTACGTTTGTTCTTGTTTCTCCCCATTGCCTGCATGGTTTGCTATAACCGTTTGTGCTCATATTCCGATGGATTATTATTATATGTTCAATGTGCTCTTCCAATATCCCTTGGTTTTTTTTTATTGCAGCCACCATATGTCTGTAGTCGCGGAAAATCTTTTTGGAAGTAAATCAAAAACGAAGGAGTTCCCACGGCTAACTTCTGCATTACGTCGCTTGGGTGGCCTTACGCAGCCGAACTTTGATGACACCAAGGCGTGCTGTAGTATTGAGAGTAAAAGGGCATTTTTAGCGGGTGCCGCGTTTGAAGATTATTATTCACTGAAAGTGGAAAGTCTCTGGGGTCAGTTATCTTCCTTAGTCCCACCGACCGTGACTTTGGAAAGAAAGACGGCTTTGGAAAGGCTAATGCATCAGTACACTGACAGTTGCGTTGATCTAGTTGGCCGAGATGCTAGCGGTGTGAATGTTTACTCAAGTCACGCCACTTTATTATGCTTCGGTGAATTAGGACCAAAAGTGATTGATCTGCTCTCTCGAGGTGTATCCCCTCCAGATCTGAGTCGACATCACAGCGTTCAGAAACTAAAAGAATTAATTCTGTCAAAACTTGGAGGCACTGGAGCTCAAAACCCCGGCGAAGTGTGGAACAGAATTTTCTCCAATCTTGGCAGTCTCTTATCGCATCCACTGTTGACAGGATTTACGCAGGACCTTTTGGATATAATGCGTCGATGCCGTCTAGCAGAAGATTCGGATGAGAATTCGGCCAGTAACGCTGTTTTAGGATGCAAGACGTCTATTGATCATCAAAAAGCGATTGCCCATCGGAGACGTTTGGCGTTGAAGTCACTGGATTGGGACTCAGCAAAAATAGCCAAGGAAGAGTTACGCAGAATTGCGGACAAAATTCTAGAAGTATTATCTGGACCTGTAAATGAAGTCGTTGATGATGCCAACCTAAGTGATGCTGATAAGACATCTGCTTCGCACAGGGGTCCTTTTTCAGAAACGGATGCATTAAGGTAATTCAAATTTGCATTTATGTTCCTTTCCGAATTTTCAACTGATGTCAGTGAATGGAACTAAATCTACTCTACCATTACTAAACGCTTCTACCAAAATTTCATATTCCCCATCTATATATATATATATATATATATATATATATATATATATATGGTTTACGAACGAGGATTTCTGCAACTCAATTTGCATGCTGGATTCAAAAGTGATAAATGGCTCTGCAGTCGCTGGGCCCACGCCCACGCCCATGTCGGATCCACTGAGCCTTATATGGTTCCCCACACAACCACGGCCGCCGATTTTCCCTCAAATTAATCGCGATAATACCCGT
>LUCM01001430.1:9246-23910 GCA_008360955.1 Fasciolopsis buskii | reverse complement strand
CAGCTTCCGCAATGCTCAAGAGGCGACAATTTGCCAACCCAGATTTTTGACCTCTGACCTTATACAGACGGGGCCCGGAAAGCTTGCGTCACATTCACGGTGTGGTTAGTTTGTGCTAGATGTAAAACGACTGCGCTGTTAAGCGAATCAATTGTTCCAGTGCCCAACCGTGCAGGGTGGTGCTCACGGATGCGTTCAGACAAGCACTTGGTCCTGCAGCCTATGTACACTGCTCCACGGGATCATGTGGATGAATAGATACGAAACGAAGCTGCAGAATCAGGAACTTTGTCTGTCAACAGTAATAACACCACGGGGTTGGATGTGGAAGCCTGGCTCATTGTCAGCACTAGTCAGTCTTCGTTGAATTATCTCAGCTAGCGTGTCACCTTTGAATGGGAGCGATATGTATGCTGGCTTTCTCTCCACTGTCACTCCCCAGGTACTTCCTTTTCTGTCTCCAACATCTTACCGATTAATCTGGCCACTTTCGGTGAATACTATCCTCACCGTCTGCACTTCTACTTCGAGAGTATCTTCTGTGCATATTCATTTTGCTCCGGTTGTGAGACACCTAATTAGGCTCTTCACATTAAAATGTTAATGTGGATGTATTGTCCATTCCAAGTTGCTTTCCTATGCACTGATTGCCGAATTGAACTGTCCTCTCGACAACTTGATTGTACGTCTAGGAATGTTGTTTCACTGTTCAACTCCAACTCCGTTGTGAATTTCACATTTGCGTGAGCCGAGTTGAACAGAAGATGTCATCCACATAACGTTTATATAAGTAGAGCGCTTGTTTTGGCGATTCGAACTTTGCCATGAAAATGTCTGCTAGTAATGGACCAAATGGGGACCCCATTGCTACGTCGTCCTTTTGGCGACAAATTTGATTGTTCAATTTAAACTGGACGTTGTAGGTACAAAAGAACAGTAGTTGTTTCGAGTCTGCTATCGGACGACTTGTCGCTAAATTGCTGTTCTCGATGTAGTCGCAGAGGTATTCGATTGTCTCCGTGATCGGAACGTTAGCAGACAGGGCGTTAAAGTCTAAAGAAAGCATAATTCGTCTTTTCATATTTAGTTCTTACACTGAGTCCATAAACCTAAATGTGTCTTTGAGACTATGTCTTGCTGTCTTCCGCCTAACAGTTTCCAACAACCTAGCCAGCCATTTTGCCACAGCTTGATACGACAAATTGCACATGTGGAGAATAGATCTCAAAGGAACTCCATTTTTATGTATTTTGGGTAGGCCGTACATTCTCGGAATAGTAGTTACCGTAGGCGGAATCTGCTCAGATGTGGTTGAATCTATGATATCCTTTTGTCTCAGCCATCTCAGGATGCTAGACAGCGGCTTTTCAATCTGATGCGTTTGCAAATTTCTACTATCTGAACGATTGGACCAAACAGCTTCATTTTTTTGCTGAACTTTTCTCTCAAAATCTAATCGGTTTAAACGATCAGCTTGAGACAAAAGGTCGAGGAGAGAAGGAAGTGGTGAGGGTGTTGCTAGGTTAGGAGAAGATGTTAAGTCCTCTTAATTTCGACTATCTCATTGAGAGCAGAAAGCAGATTAGTGGAACTAGTGGAATGTACAGGAAGAAAGCCAGTTACCGGTGGCAATAGAATTTAGTTACATAAGCGTGGTAGAAGGAGAGAGAGCCAGTAGCCGAACGAGGAACAAAAAGAAACGAGGGGCACCGAAAATATACACGAGTATATAAGAAAGAAATCGAAATTCATGAAAGCCGCAACTTGTCTGGTCCATGCGTTTGAGAAATGCGCAGATGGTGAAGCTATTGATCACAATGTGCTGTTATTAATGGCTGGCGATGTGGGGTCGACGTGCGCAACTGAGGATGTCTACTCTACTCATTTCGAATAGATAAACAAATTATACTAGTAACCGGGACCATTTCCCCTTCATCAAACGGCGGGCCAACAATTAGGGATTGACAGACAAACCCGCGTCTTTTGTGCATTCTAGTGTTTCTTAAATTGAACTAACAAAATATAGAATTGCTAGGCTTTCCTGCTCCGAGTACTCAAAGTATGGTCATTCCCTATATGTCCAAATCCCCTTAATCCCTTCTATGAACTTTTCCGTGTTACTTTGGATCTATATCAAAACTATCGGGAACTATGTCAAAATACTTTAGAATAAGTCAGGATTAGTCCTCTGTTCGATAACAGCTGGAAGGTGCCCGCGTTCCTGCAGTTATTAAAGCACTGTTTGCATATACAGATCGCCATGCAGCCCATACGCGAAATTATATCCATAAGTGGTTGTCGAATTTGAATATACTCAAACGAGGTTTGGATGCAACAGTTCAATGACGTTTCGCAAATATTTCGAAGTAATTCTTACGTCACGAACATCTTTGTGTTGCCAACAGCCTGAAGGGCAATCTCTGATGTTGAGATTGTATTCGACGCCATTTTCATCCGCTTCGCAAAAGCCTTTAGGCCAACCACGTATCTCCTAATTACGCATTTGAATGCTACGGTCGTTTGTTTATCCTGATATGTGATTTTCTTACGGGTCCATTCTTTACAGTCAGTTGAGGCCCCATACTCGGCAATTTCCGGGCAAACCGCATTGGATTCTACAGGGTTCAGTATTTACTTCATTTCTGTTTCCTCATTCATGAATGATCTTCCGTTTAAAGGCCCTGCAAATACCATTGACTACCTTATTGTGTGGGTGACAGAAACTATGGCGGTGCAGTAGGCTGCACGAAGCCTTGGCACATCGACAGAAGTCTGCCGATTAACAATGCCGAGGTTGTATGGTAATCAATGGTTCTCCGGCTCAGCAATTCTGTGTTGCTGGAAGCACTATGACCCGGAATGTTAATCAGTACAAGATTTTAGGTTTCCGCGTTAGTAATGTGTCATACGTTTCCCTAAACCAACAAGTAACAAGCAGATTAACTTTCCAAGTTCTTCTAAGAAGACGTACAGACTTTACATGACAAGTAAATGCGCCCCGTAATGGGGCAGTCACATTGCCCATTCGCAGCTGGTTAGCGACCATGACACGCGGGGACGTGTAGGGAATAAATTTTCCATAGCTGTGGGATTTTGATGCCGATTATTCGAGTGACTCGTGGTCATATTGATGAAAATTCAAAATCCAAACAAGATGAGTCCGCAAGTTTCTGTGGTAGGGACTTAAACAATCAAAATTCCGTGCAACTAATGTGCCCTGTCAAATGTGCGCCTGATGCGACAGCACAACGAAAAGCAGAGGTCCAATTCTACCGCAGCTGACCGGATAGTCAGGTCAAGGCTTGCGGCACAAAACGTGGAGCCTTTAAAAACGATCGAAGTTAAGAGACTAATTTAAAGAATACATTATGGGAGTGGGACATTTAAAATGTTGGATACAGATTGTTTCTCGTCAGTATGCGTGGTCGTCAGGTGGCCGGGCATTTTTCACTAGTCATTTACACAGCTAAGCAACATCTTATAAATTCTCTAAGCCAGACTAAATTTAGAGATCCATGATTCTATTGTACCTGCTGCACTTCTACAGTCGGCAGCTGTACCCATCCCTTGGGGTTGTAGAATCACGTTAACATGGGTTTGACTTCTGATGCTTTACAATTTCACAGAGAGGTGAATTTACCGGATATGTCTGGCTGCTCATAATGGATATACAACAGCTGGATCGATAAGGTATGTGTGTTAAGGAGAGTTGATGCATTTTGCTTCAAATCAAGCTGTAATAGAGGGCTAGCTTAGTAACTAGATAGCTAGTTATGATATTTGCGTGGATGTGTGGCCCGCAGCAGCATGGAAAGTGAGCGACGGACTCGATAAACAAGACAACTCTTTGTCATGCATTACGAAATTTTGGGTGAGGGCCTTGTTGGGTCAGCAAATTACAATATGCTGTCACGTGACTCAAAAATCCGGATGCGAAGCCCGATTGCGCTGCCGGTTGCTTGAGTGATATCCGCAAAAATGCACAGTTGACCAGTCGTTTTAAGTAAAGATCGAGTGCGATTGTGGTGGGCAAATGAAGTACAACTTATTTGCACAGCCCGTGTTTTTCCGCACGAAGGCGGGTTCGAACCAGAAACCTGGCCAACATGCGAGTTGACCGGGTCACGTGATTCCGGTGGTGGGTTTTTCAAGATGGCATTTGGCTAGATAAACAAATGTCGAGAACTCGCAGATCTCGCAGCTCGTGTTGCATAACGACAGATGAAGTGAAGTTGCCCCATATTATCTACCGCACACTATTATGTATAGACGTGTATATATACATCGAGGAACACAGTAAGTGTTTCGGAAATTGCGTCTGGTGTTTGCTTCCTTCTCAGTAGTTTCCTTGGCCCACCTGGAGCAAAGTTTTCGGAAGTCATGCGTGCATTATGCATTTCCGATTCTCACCTATAACTCTTTATTTAGTCCATTTGCTTCCGCCCGGTATCCCTTAATAAACTCCAAGGGCCATTCGTCTCTCTGTTTCTCAGCAAACAAAACGATGTCTTTTTCCATGAGCATTCTCGTATTGCTAATCCACTTCTGACGAGCCTGAAGGGTTGGCAACCAGACCCTTTCTTCTCTCTTTCTGTCATTATTTATTTTCTCCAATAATGAACTGAACATACTTATCATTATCAGGAAAGGGCCCACGGCTAACAGCGGATTACCAAGGGGGATAGTTGACTGGCAGTGGAGGGATTCAAACCAGCAACATTCACTTCTAAACACTATGAACTTATACGTTTGACCACCGCCGGTCACAGTCTCCAAAACACTTGTGTGAGTTAAATTCTCTGCTTCCAACAGTAAAACAACCATCGATGAGTGTCTGTCCAGTCTGACCGATCACATTAGTCTTTTGTTTGAGCGTATCATTTGGTCTAATACCCAGACTGTCCGAGTCCACTGAGGTTACTAGAACTAGCGACCTATTATTCGAGATTCTCTCAACCTCAACCAACAATATGCACAGTGCTCCTTACGCGGCGATTATCGTTCCGGAATGGCTCTCATTATATTTTTGTAGAGTCGAGTGAGTCGTCCCCAGACTCTACGACTGCGACTAAAGTAAGAGGACAAAATGCCAAAGGACAGCATTCGCGTTTGTTCGATCGACGATTTAGTGTTTATCCACTCATTGCTACCATCTCTCGAAGTCAACTTGTGTACCAACAAAGTTCTATTTTTTGTCCTAGTATCTGTTTGTTAGTGTAAATCTTCTCGCAACTAACCGCAGTAAGGTCATCAGAGAGGAAGCCGTGCTCATCATGTGGTACGGTCCTGAGTGGACAACTCTGGTTTGCAGATACGTCATCAAACAGCCGTATCTTTTTCTAGAGCCTGGAGTCTTTCCACAATTTTAGGGCTGAATTGATTGATCTCTGTTTTTTCAAAGGTCCAAGGACTTTCGGCTACCCTGGATGCTGGAATCCGGTCCACCAGTTGTTTTTTCAAGACGAAATTTCCTCTCTTATAAGGAAAACAAGAAGAAATCGTGCGCTTCACCGCAGCTCTGCCGGTCAATATCCAAAATATTTGCCGCATACCATTAAATAAGCGATTTTCATCCACATACCTTTTGCTGTATGGAGACGCGTTTTCATAAGTTTTGTAATATGTTTGTTCACTGGGAAATATAACCGGAAATTCACCTAGAAACTTTGCATTGACCAACTTGTGTATTCGCAACGTGCTCAGTGGGAATTTTCAAAGAAACCGAATATTGTTAACAAAAGCCGAAACAAATGAGAACGTACAGATGGGAGGTGTTTGAGTAAAGATAGCAACACGAACGAGTAGAAACCTTGTTCAAGCGATTATATAACCAGTCTAGCCAGGGGTAGGCAATAGCAGAGGAAGCGAGGACAGATGTGAATGACAAATGTTCAAATATCGATCACTGTCAAGACCAGCGGGTAAACCATGTCCAAACAGTAGTCCCGGGTGGATTCGACGAGCGGCCAAAGAAGTCCTCGTGAACTCTGAGAGATGGTACTAAGGGAATGCAAGAGGGATATGCGAAGAAGCAACACGCAAGGAGGCTCACAGATTAAGACAAGGATGACCTAACCGACCAGTCGATGTCATGAACTGTAACAAATGTAACCAAAGAAAACGATGCATGGAATAAGCACATGGGTAAGAGAAGTGTGGCTGCTCAACTGAGCGGGACTATTAATCAACGTAACCCGGAATTTCATACATATCGAGTGTTTTCAAACCTGTGAACAATATTCAATGGAACTATAAACAGATTCTACATAGAACAATTAACTCAATTTAGTCAATTTTGGGCTGCTGTCAGCCCATTAGCCACAGATTTGTTAAACCGGATGTTTATGTTGTGAATATGGTGAATTACAATAGATCAGTCTGTCTAGAATAGGCTTTTCAGTTTAGCTGGTCATCACATCGATCTAGTATTCTCTCCATTCACATCGTCATCACTGTGGCTTCTACCTATGGCCATCATATAAAAATCCTTTTCAGCGGGTGACCCTTGATGTTGCAAATAGCAGTCTGATTGAAAGTTAACCATCTGTCTCGGGCCAGGTGTCAACCATACCACACTGCAACATGCTTCGGAGACATCGAACAACACTTGCATGTACTAATCCAGCAGTTGGCTCTTAGAGAGAGTTTCTTAGAAATCATTTTCTGTTCCGCTTTGTTTGGTCTGTTCATCCGTTCGAACCACTGTTGGTCACTAGGGCAGCTTATTGGTCCGTTCATTTCTTTTCTTTCCTTGCTAAGCTCCCAAAATATAATGCCCGATAACGACCAAGGCGAGACCGGGTCTAACAGGAAATACAGACGCTCTACTGAGAATGGAATCCCTTGTCGGTTCACAGGTATTTACCTAGTAGTCGCCTTCCACTGAACAACTTACGTTTCATTGACAACGTGCTTTTGTGGATTTCACGGGTACTGGTTGTTCGCATTTTTTTTGGTTTAGTTGCCGGTGGTCGTCTGCTGTTCAGCATTCACTGGGTTTGGGAAGGTCAACCCAGCTCGGCGGTTTTTCTAAGTCATTTACACTTTTTAGTGTTGATTCTACCTCATCAAAGGAAATTCGTAGATCGCCCAGGTAGAAATTTCTTTTTAATCTTATCAGAGAATTAGTGACTGGTGTGAAAATTCTAAGCATTGGAGCATCTTGGGGAGCGAAACTAGCATAGAAAAGTAAACAGACCGATTGAAATGGATACATGAGAAGTCGATACTCTTCAGGATTTTTATCTATGTTTGAATCAGGCCGCCAAAAAATCGGACTGCATCTCTGTCCCTGCGCAGTAACTTTATCTGAATAAAGATGTCATGAATACCCGCAAGTACGGTGACCTTTCCCGGACAAAACCTGCGCGTCATTCCAAACCAGCGCATTACGGAGATAAGAGATTTGCAGTATACAGTCGTCAAATGAAAGCTCTTCTTGTTAATTCGTGCATTCAAAAACACGATTCGAAACGTCTCCCTCTTCTTGGTGATGCCAGTCGCTCGTTTATATTCCATTTTTTTCCGCCTACCCGAGCTCCAAATTTCGTCTTATATCACAAAAATGAGCTTCCGACTGTGTAGCTTTCGGCATCCACTTATTCAAGTAAGCGAGTTTCCTCATCACGGTGGTTTTACTATTTGATAGTCCAGGTAATCACTATTTCCAGGATTTGGACACTACAAACCTCTGATTTTTCTTGTATAACCGCCAGTATTGATTGATCTTCCTGAGGTACCTCCTCCCGGTCGTCGGTCGCATCCTGAAACTCAACGTCATATAGCCGTTTCAAGCCACCTCCCTACTGGCCCTAAGTCGATGTGACAAAGTCTACGGAAGTTAGCGGTTTTCCGCTTTTTCTCAAAGTCACGAAAGGTACTTAGGAAAAAGCTTTAATTTGGCGAATCGTTCCTTCTTGGTTTTCCAACACACAGCGGGCTTCGGGTTTGTCGCAGCCAATGAGCATCACCACTGGCTCACTTGAAACTTCGGCCAACATTACGTCTCCAAAAAGAGACCGTCTCTGAGTAATAGTTCCAATGAATTCCGGTGGTGCGGCTGGTAGTTTGCTGGCCGTGAACTACCTAGGGATGTCCACTCTCTCAGAGTCACTAATTAACTGATTTCGTAAGCCCATATTAGCCCATTCAGTCTCCCGGAAGCCGCCCACCGTCTTTGTCTCTGCCGAAACAACGATGTCACATATGAGGGAGACGCTGTCCCGGGCCATTTACTCTTGACTCAATAGAGCTCAATAAATCGGCAGTATTGTTCGATAACCGTTGCGGTAAACCGTTCCTCGTTGTGAACTGTCGATTTTGTTTTCTGGCAACTAGGGTGATATTGTGACATACGTGGCAGAGTTAGAACTCGTTTCCGGACTAGAAAAATTCTCCAGTTTTTTTCTCATCACCAATCTTTTTCTTGCTCTGTACTCAGCTGTTTTGCCTGTAATTTGTCACAATTTCAGCTTTGCAGTGACCTTAATTTAAACGCTTTTATACCATATAGCACAATTATGTCTGCTTACTTGTTTTTAAGAGTAGGTACATTCAATATCCTGTCAGCTTAAGCTTATTTGCACGCATTTCCACGCCTATTGACGCTGTCCTGATGTTCAAAAGCACCGTGTGCCCTAGGCTGTCTCGTTTTTGGTCCAACTCCTTCTTTCGCTGATATTGCACATCCTGTTTAGTGATCCTCAGAGTTATCGTGGTATTCTAAGCCTGACTGTTTACATTTAGGCTTATTTTACGTATGCATAATCCGCTGTCAACCATTGGACCTCACTGAGTCTCCTGATTTCATAGTAATCCCCAGAACCACCATCTCCAGAATTGAGTCACACCGATTAGATACAGTATCATGTTATCGCTATATCGATAAAAGCCAAGTGGCGGCGCTTCATACGTTTGCCTAATTTTTCTCCCCAGGCTCTAAAGTTCTATCCAAAAGCAGAATTACCAGCCGTGTAAATCAGCCAGCCAGACGTGTCAATGCTGCTGTTCTGGCGGCCAACACGAAATAACGCTTCAAAAGAAATAATGGGCCAATGCTTCGTCATACTTAATGACCCGACGGGTGAAGCCCACGATAGGGCTCAGTTGTTAGAAAGGAAATTTTCCAATTTAATAGACACTTTAACAATTTTGAGTGTACCATCTCAAAGCTTACACCTCTTTCTCATGTAATTGGGCCTGAAACTCAGTAGGATAAACACAACCTGGTGGCCGCCGGCCGCTTCCAGGATGTGCTGGCTTCTAAAATCAAGTAAGATGGGTAATTTATGTGATAGCGTTGTCTTCAACATCCTCGACTCTATTCCTATGGATAGCCTGGTCGATTCGCTCTTGACCGCTTGTAGCGTGACCCAAATCCAATGTCTCATGACAAGACTGCGGAGGTGGACCCAATGTCATAATTGTCCCTTCATGTTTCAGCTTCAAACCGAAGTTTTGGCGGAGCTATTCTGCAGCAAACAAAACATTTTCCCCCCCTGATAATAGTGTTTAAGGATAGCAAAACAACAAACAAAATGTCTCCCCAGTGAGAAATTATGGCACACTCCACATGGCTCCAACCTTACGCAGCTGGTTTCCTCAGTGTAACTAACACAAAATGCACGAAACGTGAAATCTGCGTCATCCTAAGCGTTCTATTATCCTAACAACCACACAATCATACGTCCCACAAACACCCATTAGTCTTGATACCGTCTATGAGGTTAGGCCCAGCGATTGTAGATCTAAATATGTCAGGGTAGTCTCTCACATGTCAGTTTCCGCCAACATACTTTCGTTCAGACTCTCCCGAATGAACTTCGCCTTCCTTTGCCAGATGCAAACGCCGTCCAGTCCGCGTCTGCCCTACAGCGCGGTCTCCTAGCTCACCATCGCACACACCTTAATGATGGGCTTAACACCACGGACAGACACCGCCTAACTGCCTAACCATCTTTAAACAGTTTTGGGTCATCTGATCACACCAATCTAGTGGGGCACCAACCCAAAAATGTTGAGCTCCCTGGATCGCCTTAAGAAAGCATTTTTAATGCAAAACAGTTTCAAACGAATGAACGTGTGTCCTGATATTGCAAATGAATGGGCTGTTTAGCGAGATTAATTCCCTTCATGATTCTGTTCAAAAGGAAAAAGACTTCAGGCGTTATACTCCATCAGCACTAGTCAAATTACGGAAAACAAACAACTCCTTACCTATTTCACACATCACTTCGGTCATATATAGGGGCATAGGCGTAAATGACCCTTTACTCGTATCAGATGTGTTCAATGAATAGTTCACCTTCTTTATAACAACTGATGAAAACACAGTTATACTGGACATTGCCTCAGTCAACTCTGCGACTGTCCCACCCCACGAGTGTCATTTCACCCAAGTAAAACTAAACCACTACTGTGCAACATGAGACCCTTTTCCACATTGGACCGGAAGACCTTACCCAACCCCTCTTCTAATTCTGTTGTCCAATTCATTTAATCTCTCCTACACCAGTGACAATTCCCATACTCAATGGAAAATTTCTGTCTTTGTCCCATTTCTCAAGAAGGGCTTGAAGCAGAAATCATTAAGTTACGGGCCCATCAATCATACCACAGTTTTCTCACGAATTGTTGAAAGAATAGTAAAAGTAAGTTAACAAATCACTCATCAGAAACATGACTTCGTTAACGCCAGCCAGCATGGTTTCCTTCAAGGTAAATCCTGTTGCATTTGAATGATTGATTTCCTAAACACAGGCACGAAGACTGATAACGGCGGAACGTCAGTGATTGTGATATTCTTAGATACGATAAATGCTTTTGGTCTCCTGTCTCCCGGTAAGCTTCTCAAGAAGGTTAAAAGCCACGGTATCACAAACCTCTTGCTGGCTTGATTCTCGTCCTATTTGACTTTCAGGTTACGAGTGGTGGGTACAAATGGAATGCAATCTTGGCCTTGTCCGATTACTTATGGGATTATTCACGAAAACATTCCAGGTCATCTAATTATTCTGTTTTACAATAACGACATCCTCCTTNTAGATTATGAATTCTAATATTGCTCAGTCAATGATTATTCGATCGAATGCGATTGGCTTCTCAAATGTTTTAATCCTGACGCAATTTTTAGATTTGAGTGACTTCCCACCTACTGGTCATGGCTGTTTACTTTGATCACACTGAATGTGATATAAGTATTGAATCATTCGCTTGCCTATACGTATTATTTCCCGTGTCATTATAAGATGCGCCGACTTATAAGGGAATACACAATTCATAATGCGGTTCACGAATACGTCTGGTTGCTTGAAAAATTTACTTCCATCACATCATGTCGACATCCTCTGGTGTAGTGCTTTGGTACGCACTACAAAACGATGTTAAAGACAGACATGTTGTGCAAACGGATTCTTTTGCCATGAATAGAACTGCATTTTTTCCCAGTGGTAAATAGCTGGCTTGCGTAACAGTGAACATTTGACCTTGGAATGTCATTAGAACAATAGAATTGATGACATACCAGCCGTTTTTCCATTAACTTTATATTTTTGCTGTTGAGAAGTTTGCCAGTGATAAGGCTGTTACTGTCTTTCATCACATTTTGATTGTTTGTGATCACAAATGTGACCGGATAAAAACGGCACCCAATAAGTAGCTTAAATGATAAAACAGAACTGTAATCCTTTGTTCAGTTGACCAACCCTTGATATAGTTTGTTTCTAGCCGTTCATTTGTTTCAGATATCTACGAAGATTTATGGAAGTATTAGCATTTGCTTCTTTGATCAATTTTTACTTCCTTTGTTAATGTCATAGCAGTGCACAGCATCTTTCAGGATGAAGGGTACGATCAACAGAGGACTGCCAAGTAGGGAAGTTGACCGGCGGTGGTTGGACTCGAACCTGCAACCTACACGTTGTGCTGCCATACTGGACTTGGTTGTGTAAGTGTTGGTGCAGGTTGGTGCACTTAATAGACGTCTGCTCACGTTGGTCTTCCGCTGGTGTTGTCCATTTCTGATTGTGACGCGCATGTATACGAGAGACAACTCTGAGCACCCGATCAGAAGTAGGGGGGAGAAGAGTACAGACGGTGACATAATTGCACATATTCGGAATCGGACAGTGTACAAATACCCACATTTGGTGTTTGTGGACCAATTATGCGAGAAGGTGGGCTTGCAGTCGTCGCACGCCCGAAACGTACACTTAAACCAGAATTATCCGGAGAAGAATTTAATCATCACCTATTGATGCCATTAAATAACGCTGCTCGACGTTCAAACTACACACGCCTTACATAACAAGGCGATTCATCTGGGATGAAGAATGGGTAAGAGGAAGTACGACTAGGTAAAAAAAAATCGGAGTGCATCCCGATCGAATGTATAATGCGTGACAGAAAGCAGGTAATGACGGATCAAATAGAAAACCTGATAACGAACAAATTACAGCGTACGGGCATTCAAGCCGTGAGCCTGCGGAAGAGCGGCTAGTTTAAGGTAGCTCATAGTTCAGTTAAAGTTCAGTATGCATACAACAGAAACGATATCAACTGTCAACTATGATCCGGGAAGATATGTTGTCGTCAAATTTTCTTGGCTTCTAACGCTGCCAGTGATATGAACTTCTGTGTTGCCAGAAAACTGAGATTTTGGAGTAGTATCATGCATACATCACACATCATACATGAATACATGGGAACAGTTGAACGGGCAAATTTGGCCACTACTCTGAGAAGATTCTACTCTAGCGAAGGTATGGAAGTCGTCTGAAATTTCACCGAATAGCATCCTTAGGCACTGTATTCCAAAGCTACACATTGCCATTCGTCAAACAATTGACTCTCAATTCCAGCTTGCTACCTCTGAGCTGCAAGCTTCAGGTACAGCAGAGTTTATCAAACAATAACAACTTTTCTTCTATAATCGATATGAAACGGAAAGTGAGCAACTGCTTCCAAATTTAAATGGCGATTTGCCGCGCGGTTCGAATTTTTGAAGTGCTCTGATTGCAAAACTCTATTTATTGAAAGCTTAAAGTAACTGACGTCATTTACCTTATCCACGAGTCCCTTAGAAACAACGTAGGTGCTCTTAATAGCTGAGTGTTTGATTTTGGAAGGAGCCAATTTCTATTTTATTCCAATTTCACTTATTCGATTTTACTTGGGTTCTTGTGCATCCTTTTTTGACGTGATTCAAGTATCGAGCGTTATTTTGGGAGTGACTCGTTTCTTTTCAATTTTAATCAGTGTTACAGTATTTGCAGAATGCCACGTCTGTCGTAAAATGTGAACATGTATAAACACAAGGTTTGGCAAGTGCATCGTCCAGTGAACTGAGTGTAGTGGTTGCAAAAGATGGGCGCAGTCGAAGTGCTTCAGGATTAGATGCGAAGTACAGCAGCTCTACTGCCAAATGTTATGAGCAGAGGGGGTGCGTAGATGCTGCAAACAGACAGCATAGACTGCGTGTCAGGAACAGGCACGTGTTAAGGTACAATCCCAGACGCTGACCACAAGAGCCAATACTCGGATTTAACGCCCGTGGCAACAAAACCAAGGTCATATACCGGGATAGCAAACACGACTGAGAGGGCAGCGCTATCAGTTCGTGCTAATTGAAAGTCTTATCACTTTAGATGTCATCGTCTTTCCCGGAGAGGAGAGAAATGCTTCCCGAGACGGAAGACCGAGTGATCAAGGAATTTGGTCACCTGGGGCTTACTGGTGTAACAAGGCAAGTCTAAGAATTGGAAGTGCGAACTGAAGTAAGAAACAGCGTTCCGAATCCCAGGCTGTCGGTTCTCAACCGCGAGGAATCCATTATGTGAAAATCGAAGGCCCGGAAGGAACTATTTGTCAAACGCGTCCAGGATTTACTGAGCATTGCTGATATCCCACCAACCAAAAGCATTAGGCGGTTTGAGGGAATGGGACTGCAATTGGCTTTGCACTTGAATCTAATAAAGATGCTTCATTGGTTATCGGTGGTTGCCCAAAGCTGGACCGTGCAAGTCAAATCATGATCAACACACGGGTATTGATGTAACCCAATTCTGCCAAACAACGAGGAATTGCAAAATGCGAGACCAGAGTAGGACCACACGTCAACCTATTGGCCACCAGAGCACAGCCAACACCATTGCTTGATCAGAAAGTAAGAATGCTGACATGAAAACCGAGAACGCCCTATTGTGAACTAGGCCAATCAATCAGGATGAGTGGTCCGGATTTGACAAAAGACGCCATGAATTGCCTCACATGAAATGCATCGAGCAGGATGGACTAGTAAAAGCGCGAACCGGAAGACGATGAAATGATGGCAGTCGCAAGGGCACAATAATGCAAGCAAAGCAACCGATCGATAAGTGATTTTGCTCAATAAACGAGAAACTGTGTGCCGAATGACTTTGGTTTTTTACTTGAGATAGTGGGAACGGATGATAACGATCTAGAGATAGGATCAACATCCTGGAGAACAGAATACGGTACAAAGAAGTGGCGACATACACGACGAATATGCAGAACCAAAAACCCCGTGACATGTATCTGGTCCGCAAAGCTGATTCCAGTGGAGTTCACCAAAGAACCTTCCAGAAATAGGTTGCTACCACGAGCAGTTAAAGATGAACAGAGTACGGGGGAAGGTATCAAATAGTT
>LUCM01001429.1:27856-39150 GCA_008360955.1 Fasciolopsis buskii | reverse complement strand
GACGGACAAGTTGATTCGGCGTCAGCAATATTTTCTAATGCATTCCCATATGGACTTGTTTCCCTGAGCATGACCACTGAGTTATCGTGTTGTTTAGCTGCGTTCCGCCTGTTTCGAATGCATCCAACCGCCTCATTTATCTGACAGTGAATGCGGTCGCGTGTACAATGCAATCACTCTGGTCTGCTGAAGTACTAACGAACAAGCAGCTTGTTTGCGTCACGCACAAGCACTGCATTTACCTGAGTGCGGCCATTCAGGACCACCCCTCGGGTACTAATGCAGCCTGTTTAATGTTATCGTTTGGGCTGTTGGGGCGAACCGACTAAGACGTATGCAAGATTGACATGATTCGCGTGCGTCCAAACGCGATGTGATATTAATCCGTATTGATCAGTCTGTTGATGTATTTGTCAAACTCGGCGATGTAGACAATGGTCCAAGTTACGGTCAAGTAATTCCATAAATGTGTATCTAAAGTCAGAGTTGACTGAGCCTTTGTTCGGCTATACGTTAGTCTTGCTGAGGGGCATAAATACGATAATCGTGGTGTCAAGTGAAAAGTCGCACACACATTCAGGCGCAAATGAAGCAAGAAAACTGGTTGTTTTTTTACCATCAGCAATTCTAGCACAACCGGACAGCCATTCGGCTCGTTCCAACCCAATCTGTACAGTTGTCTCGAAATTTTTGGTCACAATCCATCCCAGTTGGCAGTTCCGTTTTTCACATTTTATTCAACTGATAGTGATCATCACAAAAAGTTTCGTACTGGATATTCAGTACATTTAGGTTTAGAAAGTAATTGGGTTTGTTTCGATGAAGGCGACATTGATCCCTGCATGAACTGTCATTATAATTAACGGTCTAAAATGTTCTACACCACTTCACATATAATGTCGAACGCATGTCAAACATACCCGAATTTGGATTAAAAATAAGCAGAATTAATTAAGAACATAATTTCCACGTGAGATGAATGACAAGCGTAGGGTTACACACAGACAATCAGCGCACCTTACAGTAAGCATGGGCCAAAGGACTCATGAGGGGAGGATCACTTTTCAGGTTAGGGTAAACAAAACAGCGAACAAGCCAGTCGGATGGAAGTGCCAAATGATTATGACTTAATTCCGGCTACCGTAGCATATGCCTCAAGAAGTTGATTTATATCCGAAGACCAAATAAAATGTATATCACAAAGAAGGATATATTTGCACAAAAAGCCATAGAACTGCATGCATTTTGCCTGAGTGCTGATCATATCAGAGCTAAGAACATTGTCAATGGAAACACATTGGCCACACTTCTGCCACAAACCGCAAAATTGACCATAAGTGACACAGAGGTATGCTTACTGACTGTTGTGTTGTGTTTTGCTCTCCCGGAAAGTACACGCAGACTTTTTGTGGTATCCTTATAATTCATACAGTGATCAGATAAATCAATCCTAGCAAATAGTTTCACTGACATTACAGGTATCCTCCCTATTTCATTCAACCTTTGCCGTAAATCCCCACCGCTTCTAACTGCCTGGTCTGCCCATCCCATATGACTTCGCTGGTATCACGTGTTATACCTTCAACGATTCACCATCAGATAGTGTTGCAAGTGGTTTTCAAATCTGGAGCTCACATTGTCTCAAGCCTCGTCAGACTCTGAACCTCGGCTCTTTCAACGTGCATACTCTCATGCAGACTGGCCAGCAGGTGCGTTTAGCTCTGACAATGGACAACCTTTAGACTGATATCTACTGCGTCAGTGAAGCACGAATTCTGTATTCGAGTAGAGTAATTCGACTAATTGTGCCTAATTTTTCGTCAATATATTTCCTACACACTTCGAGAGATGACGCAGCTCAAGCTATTTGTGGTTTAACGCGGTGTACGAACAGTCTTACGTGAGAAGAGTGAATCGGCTCTTTTAAACTGGATCCCAGTTAACAGTCGCTTGTGCGCCATGAGACTGCAGGGATCAGTCAGCTTCCGCAAGGATAGTTGTGTTAATCGCAGCACTGACATGAGTTTTACGGCGAACTCGTCAATCTTGTTCGGAAGACCAAAGGCTCTGACACTGTAGTGGTAGCAGACGATTTTAACGCGCAAGTTGGAAAACTGAGTGCATCGGAAGCCTGTTTTGGTGGGTAGTGTGTCTTGCCTGTTCAGCGAACAGATAAGGACGAAAGGCTTCTCCAATTTTGTGCGAACGATAACTTATTCCCATCTAGCATGAACTTTCGAATCAGGTCGCGTCCCACAGTCATGTGACGTTCTTAATCGACAGAAAATCGAAGTCAGATCGACCATATAACAATAAGCTACCGTTGGCATGGTTCTATCCAGAACTGTAGGTCGTACTGGACCACGTACGTTGGATCGGGCCGTGTGCTAGTCTTAATGCGATTTTTCTGCAGTTCAATGACCATCGATTCAGGCCACAAACCCCGTGGACTGTAAAACGTCTGCGTGACTCTGCTGTTTGCATCGGCTACGAAATAAAAACAGTCGTGCTACGAACCCAAATGAGCAAGACTACTGGGATCATATCAAACAGGCAATGCATTGGGCAGCAGGTTTCGCTTGTGGTCGCGGATCTAGCGTTCATCAAGGACAGTGGATCTTGCAAGAATCATTGAGCATAATGGAACAAAACCGCCAGCTCCCTAACTGCAAAGAGGTGAATAAGATGTGTCGACGGTTGAGGGGTCGATTGACGATAAGCCTTAATAAGGACCGGGAAAGCTGGTGAGTTAAGGTGGCCGAAGAAACGGGGTTAGCAGCAGCTTCACGTAAGAGTCAAAAACTGTTTTTAGCTTATACGTGACACTGGTGGTCTGCTAACTTCAGTTAGTGAAGTCGTGTGTGATAAAAATGGAGGGCTCATTCGTGGTAGGCAACAAAGGCTATACCGTTGGGCTGAGCACTTCAAGGAGCAGTTTAGCTAGCTGCAAGCCTTTGTACGTAGTCCGACAACCATAACTGTATCTGTTCATCTCCCTATGAAGGTAGAAGTAGAGTCGAATATCCGACTTCTGAGGAAGAGAAAAGCCGTCGGTCTGAGCGAACTCCCTCCCGTTCTCTTCAAACTGGGTGAGGAGACTCTGACTAAGCTTAATGGTATTTGTATCAAAAGCTTATTCCATTATCCTGCGTAGAGTCAGTGATTGTGTTCATTCTCACGACGGGTACACGGGGTGATTGTAGCAGTCATTTTGGGATTAGTTTAGTCCAGATAATTGGTAAGGTCTTTGTTGTTATAAATCGGTGCCTTTTGGTACTGGCTCAGGGAATTCGAGGTCCCCTCGACCAGATTTTCACCTCCCGATAGTTACTTGAAAAATGCCACACACACAGCCTCCCCACAGTTGTGATTTTCCTCTGTTTGAAAGGTGCCTTCCACTTAGTGGACCGGTCAGCCCTACTCAGTGTTACATACCAGAAGGTTATGCCGTAAATGTTCGTGAACTTGCTGTCAGCTTTGTACTGCCTTACTTGTGGTCACGAAAGGTTATGCGGTGAGCTATCAAGTTCATTTGAAACGATTAGCGGTGCTCGACAAGGGTGTCCCATCTCTCTACTCTTGGTCAACTTCGTCTTGGACGAGGTGATGGAAGATGCTTTGCGAGGTCTCCGGGATGTAGGAATCGAATTGGAAATGGAGGAAAGCCGTGTGACCTAAATTACGCAGATGACATTGTGTACCTGTTCAAATCTGTTGGTCATGCGCAACGTGCACTAGGCAGATTCTTGAGGGCTGCAGCTGGGTTCGGCATGTACTTTGCATCTTCAAAGTGCAAAATGCTGTTGCAGGACTGGACGACAATAGTCTCGAACGTGATACTGGATGGAGAGGTACTAACGACTGTCAATCATTCCAGTTATCTTGGAAGCCGTTTGCCACGGTAGTGGAGATAAGCACACGTAGATCCAATATTCGATTGGTGTGCGATGAACTGAAGTACTTTTGGCGTGGGTCCGATATTCCACTGAATTTGAAAAGTCGTTTATACACTCAGTTCTGTTGTGGAGTTTGCCTGGCGAAGATGTTCGTCGTCTGGGTGTTTTCGATCACCGTAATCTACGTAGTATTGCAAGAATTAGACGAAGCGACGGAATGAGTAATGTACAGTTCAGGTATCGAGAGCTAAGCGCTGGTTCTTGGAACACGTCATGTCAGCATATGAAACTTAATAGACTACGTTGGTTGGGTCACTTGCGGGTATGGTGAACATTTTTCTACCATACCGTGTTCTATTATGTTTCTTCCAAGGAATGGAAGAAGCCATGTGAAGACCAACAGATAACGTGGCAACGTGGAATGAGAAAATTTACAGCGAACTTAGGCAAAGTAGGTGTCTCCCGTCTTCGTGAATGAAATCCGAAAGATCCATCAACAAGTTGACAGGAGACACTGAAGGATATGGCAGTGAACCGCGAACAGTGGTGATCGTGTTATCATTTTCTGTCGAATCAGAATGACTGAAAACGCGTTTGCACAGTTAGATTGCATTTCGTGTGTTGGCTACTGCAGCATTCTTATCTATTCCTGCCTATGTCGGTTCACTCCCTAGCATATTCACTCCTTCTGCGGCAACCAGTAACTCTTGGAGAAAGACAGCTATCAATGGGGCTTGCCTTGGTGTTTAACGTGAGACCTTGTTGTTGTTGCTGCTGCTGCTGATGCATGTTGGGTTATTTTTGTTACTTCATCTCGTGATAATGCAGACTCACTGTATCATTGGAACAAGAAGGCACGAGTGTAGTTCACATGTTTATTGCGCAGTCACAGCTCCCAGACCCTGTCCGACCGAATAGATTGTTCTCTTCCAAACCACACTCACGCGAAATCCATGTTCTGACTAGCTGAGCATTCCCGGGCCGATTTGGCCGTGTGCCAGGCACTTGATTTCGTTCTTTTGGGCTTCCCTCTGGCTGTGTTGGTTCGATTGTCCGAAATGACGACTTGAACTGTCGTTCTCAGCTGGATACTTCGTGATGTCTATCTAAGTTCTGGCTCCGCAGCACCTGTTTGTTGTTGCCGCGGCCTTCGTCCGTTAGGTAAAGCTTTCGACGCAGCCGCTGTAGCTTCTTCGGGCAACTGCTCCCGATTTGTCCGTGCTTCAAGACCGATTACGCACTTCATTCCTTGTACCCGTCCTATACGTAGTCTTGACTGTGCATCGTCTATGGTAAGTGAAATCTACTTCAATCCACTGCACCATTGCGGAGGCTGCAGGTTTCTCCATCGTTTAATAGCCTCTGACCATCGCTGAGTAGCCTTGGGCGATTTCTAACACCTATCGCCTGAATTGACTTGAAGGCGTATTTCTAGAAAACTCATGTCACAAGCAGGCACTTCAAGTGTGAATTATGTCAACCATTAAAGTGACTTGAAAACCTTGTGTGAATTTAGTCAAAAGATGCAATTTCAAAGAAAAAAAGTGTTTATTCCAAACCATATCATGGCTCTCGAAGTCAGCCACTGATTGGTAGGTGATGGTCAGTAACCGTTAGACAATGGCCGGAAGCCGCTGAAAGATAGGAAACCTGTTCTACTCCCTCTTGTCATAATTTTAATGACATATAACTATCGGATGGCATCTTGTAGAAGTTTTGCGGTGAAACAAGGAGCCATATCTTATATACGACTGGAAACCCACTTACTACTCATCTAGAAGCGATGACATGAGCCCATTTGTGGTGCGAATTTTTCACCGTTGAACAGTTATTCTCGATCTATGCTGCGGACGACTTTCGACTACAGAGTGGTGAAACGATGGTCTTCAGCGAGATCCCAAATCACGATACATGCTTTCAAGCTCAATGATAGCGCCTGCTCGAATATCGCCAATTCTATCGCGTAAATCCATAAGTTTGTCTGTCTCGACGTCAGTTATCCCTCCCAGAAAATACCACCATATCGTTAATGTATCCGTTTGTAATCACTGATCTGGAACTTGCTAGTGAGGTCATCGGAACCTGTCAAGCGACTTGCGCTTACATTACGGGGGGATTTGACTGGTCAGCCTTCAACAATAGTGAATATAAAAATGACTAGTCAGAAGTACTAGAAATTTGAAGCACTGGCTCACATGTATAATTTGGAAGAAACAGCGTAAGAGGTACTGCGCACAAACACCTCGATCTTACCTTTATTGTCATAATTTGAGATAATACGACACATTACACACCGAGCAACATAGAATATGTCAGCTGGTCAGAAAAGATTTTTTCATTGTTTGAGATTAAGCTGTTACAAAGGACGACCACGCGTGTGCACAAGTGACATGGTGCATCCAGACAAATGATTAGGCAATTATCAGTACCCATTGAATGCGGAAGAAAGAAGTAGAAAGTAAGCTTGAGATGGAATTGAGCTAATATGAGGGGGAGAATTGATAAGTTTATTAACTGGGAATGAGGGGAGTTACCAAGGTGACTCTAAATTAAACACCATCCGCTTCTGAATGCACAAAATGAGGTTGAAAGGTCTTCTTGACATTGCTCTAAGTCAAGCGCAAAATTTATCTGATTTAGTGTGTGATAACCTATAAAGAACGGTTCCCTTAGGTTAACCTTTTGTTCACGTGTTTGGTTATCGCGCATCTGGCGCTGCCGTGATGTCTTTTTTCCTAACCACATCAGAATATGTTCGGCAACATCCGCACTTTAGTACGTTGCGGGTCCGCCCATGTATCTGCAGTCACAAAATTGGCATGAAATCTTTTGTTACTGAAACAGGGATTCATATTTAGATAAGTAATTATCAACAATGCATGTTCGCAGAGCGGTAACAATGACTGGAATCCGGGATGAATGAATCAAAGTGTCTAAGATGTTATCTGGGATAAACACACGGTTTGCTCAACAGAAATACAACATATGATGCGGCGCCTTTCCGTCGTTGACTCTGAGCCATAAGAATCGTTTCTCATGGTTGATTTCTCCTTGAGGATCATCAATGTACCCAACGGTTCCCAGTGTCACCGTTTTGCAGAATTTAGTCTTTTAATTCAAGTAATAGGGGTATTGGTTCCGTTGTATTTTATTCATTTTGCACTATCGTCCACATGTCCGTCACTCAGAATCAGATAGATGGCTGATCGATAATTACTCGGCTCGCCAGTTTAGATCAGATTCACATGATCATGTATGCAAATCTGATCAAAAATGCTTATTCATAGGCACAGAAAATGATCCGGAATAAACTTTGAGACCAAAAAGAGCGACCAGATAGAGAGAACCTGTTTCTATTCCAGTTTCATACGCGCATGTATGTGCGCGCATTCACATCCCAGTGATAGTGGCACGCTTACTTTCATGTCCCTCTGAGTGCATGCATGTGTGCACGCGTGTGGACTCGTGTGTGCGCTCGCGGTGTGGATGGATGGAACAGATCGCGCTTTCGCAGATTGATTTCGAATTTAGTGGCGATGTTGGTGATAGTGTGCATGTGGTAGGTTGCAGGCATCCTAATGGCATGTTATGCATTTTGCATTGGACACAGGGACAAAATTAGCCCACTGGTGCGTAGATGGATAGCCTGCGTTGTTACCTACTGCTACTCCATTGTGTCCACTTGTACAGGTCCAGTTACATGGGTGACGTGGGTTTCGTTAAAATGTTAAAATGCGTGTGTATGCATTCGGCAACTTCATTCTGTGTGTTGTTATTATAAGTTTATATTATATTCTATTATATATTATCGTCTATCGGCTAGTTTTAATTTATGCATATTGTTCGGATTCTCTCATTCATTTTTCCTCAGGACCGTAGGCAGTGTTTTGTAAACGGATGAAAGAACAAAATGTCATCATTTTTGTGCAGAAAAATGAAATGTAGCATACCCAACTCCTGATCAGCATCTTGTCGATTCAGTTTATCTTTAATCAGGTGGTAAGCAAACTACACTAACGGATACACAATTTTGATTATGATTGATCGAACGAGGTCAAGAACGCCTCCTAATATCTACTCTCGATGTTGCTACGGTCGTTGCATGTTAACTAGCATGGTTTTTTGAACTCAGTATCAAGCTGATTTATGTGCACATTCCTTTTCATTAACTGGACTAAATAACGTAACGTGGACTGTTGTTCAAATGACCCACTGAAGACAGCTCAGATAAGAAAAGACAACCACCGTGCATTGAATCAAAGGGGGTTGATCAGAGCTCAGTTGACGTCCCTGATCTACACGTGGTACTTCGCCGATACTTGATTGCGTCTGCACACAAACCAAACAGCCTTTGGACGAGAATGTGTCGGCTGATCATATACAAGGTCAGAAGGCAGAAAACGCAGAGAAATTTAACAGAGATGGTATTTTAAGTCATTGTACGAAACTCGGAAGTTCACTTTTGATCTTTCGTTCTCCCCTAGGTTGAGATCGTTTAATTCACTAGTACCGATAAGAGATAAATGTCACGTGTTGGGATTTGATTTCTCTCTTTTCTGTCGCATCCCAACTTGACGAATTCAATGAAGGATACAGCGTTCAAAGATCATTTATTTAATGACTTGCCCTTACAGTGCTTATGAGTAGACCTACTGAACTCCATAGGAGCAGCCATGGAATATCAGATAAATTATAAAATGCTGATGATGAATTCAACGACAATGTTTGCCAAGTCGAAAGTAAGAACAGTATGATTCACTCCGCAATCCAGTTGAAATTTCTTGACAGTGCAGTCTGTAGCTATCCACCTTGAATTAATAAACTAACAAACTGTTACGATTACGTGCCCTAGTTGACAAAATGACAAGGTTTAATACGAAATCAACAATCTGCAATGAGACGTCAAACTTCAAGCGCGTCTGTAATGCAAGATCTGGTAGGATAAAACAACAACAACAGCAGCAGCAGCAGCAACAACAACAACAACAACAACCAATCCGGTGAACTATCACGGTGTTAATAAAAAACACGAACTCGAGAAGGAGAGGGGAAGAGAGAGTGAACACGATGACCGGCGATAGTTTGTCTGAACTGGTCAGTCTGTCTTCATGTAGAACTGAGCTAAAACGTTACTCCAATTCGCCTTCCTTTTTACTGTTTTCAGCAGCCCGGGTAAACTATTCATCGATGATTACAGTGAATATGCATGTGGCATAATGAACAGCCTTCATGCGGCCTAAACGGTTCCCGTTGCGTCATGCGAGCCCGTTTCGACATTGGGTTTCAGATAGAGAGCAGCAAACATTATCCCATTAGGTCATTATACATATTCAAGACTGCACTGGGTGGAAGAGCCACAGGAAATCTTTCTTCCAATCTCTACTTTTATTCTTACAAAATTGACCAGGCCTTCATAAACAGTCAGTTTATTTAAAAACCCACCTAGAAGAACAAGAGCATACACTGACAAAAAATGAACACGTTTTCTGGGTTTGTATTCATTCGATGTACCTTCACAATGAAGAGGAATTCTGCAGACAGGCAACATACCTTTTACCTGACTGAAGGCGTATCCAAGGCACAAGTCCCAGAGTCTATAACAGGCCGTGTTCACGCTTGGCCCCACAGAAAATAACGAGGATAACCACAAGCCAAGATAAGGAGCAAAGTAACCATGCAAGAAATCTCAGTCTAACCGTCCAGTTGATTATTCCAACTTTTCCCAATAAGTGTAAACAGACCACCGAGAGGTGGTTGATGCGCAGAGATGCGAAAAACGTGTCCAAACTATCGGAAACCGTATTGAGCGATTATCTCAATCAAATGGAAACTGTTCACACTCGACGCACGACACAATACACGGCAGCGCACCTCAAAATTGGTCATCCGATGTCCGGACAATACTCAGGCAAAGCTTCGGAGACATCGATGATTGAATGCAGGCAACTTCTGAATTTTCATGCATTCAGTAATCTCGCAAGTAGTATGCACAAGATCGTCCCAAGGTGAAAAAGCAAAACGACCGCTCAACTCAGTAGTAACGTGTTCCATATTGTAAATGATATAATGTTAATAATACAGCGTTGTTGGTAGATGTTATTGCCATTATATGATTCACAAGAAAAACCAACACCTGGCGCATCGATTTTTTCATACACATCTTAATACATTCGGTCCGGATATTTATTTACGTGTTGCATTCGTCCAACAATTTAGCGGGATGCGACAGTTTTGTTGCACCAACCACATTCGAGGTTTATTTACAATTTTCGAAACTACAATCGTACATGTCAAACTAAAGTTCCGCCGTTGACACTTGATCTCAAAAACAACTGAGGTCATTCATTTCAACAAACTGAATGCCTCCTGTCTTCTGTACGTGAATTTCGGCACACTAAATTGTTCACATGTGTTCAAGTTCAACCCGTGAATTCCAACCGATGCACGTCTGATGTCGATGATTCTCCCCACACATCAATGTAGGCGTCTGGACGAGAATTCCCGAATGACCCCCAACGAGATTCCAATTGGGGTCAATATGACATGCCAGAACAGGCTCATTTCTGTCCGAATCCCCAATTTAACAGCTCACACCTATCCGGCGGCGAAGTCTGAACAGATCGGATCACAAACACTGCATCCTTCACATATCCTCGTGAGATTTTCTTCCGCCTTCGATCGTGTTGACAATTTATCGATTGGTTTACTTGTACAAACAATTCTCCGTTTATCATCTCACTTCAACTCCTGCCTACACAACTGTACAGTTAGTTAATCGATCCGATCCGATCCGATCCGATCCGATCTGATCCGATTCGATGCGATTCGATTCACTGGCCCACGAACCAACTGAACAGGAAGAGAAAATTGTTTCATTCGTTAATCCATCTGTTCAGGGGTCTGTTCGTTTGGAATCGAGAACGACGTCACTTTTGGTTGGACCTAGACTCACACTCACACTCACATTCACACTCACATTCACAATCACATTCACATTCGCACTCAGATTGGAACTCAGTAGAGTCAAACAAAAAGAAGAGGATATTCGAACAAATGATTGGTTCTCCAATCGGATAATGAACACGCTACATGGCTGTTTCAATTCTGCTGATAACACATTCGGCTAACCACTGAACTCGTCATTTGTTACGATTTATGGGACGGTTACATCAGAACGAGAATTGATCTTAGACTAACAAATTAATCGTCCTGGCCACAGTCTACCAATTGGTGTGGCTATTGGCTCATTCAAATTCGGGTGTCCAATCTTTCGACTTACTCGTCCTCCAAATTTGAGTGGGCGTTGTAAGCCGACACGAGAGTAATACAATTCAGGTAGAAGTACCAAATAGTTCACATCGATCGATAAAAAGTAACAGCATCACGACTGGTAGGAAA
>LUCM01001429.1:0-24828 GCA_008360955.1 Fasciolopsis buskii | reverse complement strand
CGAGCCTTGTTCTCGCAAGAGCACAACAGATTGAGGTGGATAGATTTAGTTACTCGGTAGTTGTGTCTCATCTGGTGGTCGTCTGTCAGATGAAGTGTCTTCACGGATACATGAAGGCCCGGTCGGAATTCACCAACTATGAGGCATCTGTGACATCGGCCTGACATCCGATCGAAGATTGAGTATACACGGGGACAGTGTATTTTGTATTGGTCTACGACTCAGAAGCGTGTCCGTTGGGGGCCGAAGATGTAGGGGAAATTTTTGTTGTTTGAATACCGTTATGTTCGCATTATTGGTAGAATATGGTGGAAGTGTTTTGTGAGTAACTCAGAAGTCAAATGTAAGTTACTGGGTCGTGGGGTCGGTCGATCCTTTAGAAGAGCCACTGACCGTGAGTGGATTAAGGTGATTGGGACATGTTTTGCGCCTGACTACAGAACGCTTGTCTCATTGTGTGCTGCTCTTCGAGACAGGTACTTGTTGGATGATAGTTCGGGGTGACGAGTCGATGAAATGTGTAAAATGTATGAAAGTTTTAACCAGTCGACTGGTTCGTGTTGGCCCATTTAGACTGCCAGATTGAGGTCCACGGGATCCGTCGAAGTGATGGTTGAAGAGAATGTGTGATACGGCTCAACGTGGCCGTGATGGACATTCTTTGATCCGAAACCTTTTGTTATCTGGATATGTGTTCGACTTATTAGTTCGCTGTCGTTCTTTCACCATTTCTCGTTGTTGTTTTTCTGTCTGAGCAGATGATGTTGTGAGATAGCAACCACAATCCGAGCTCTTTGGTTGCTGGCTCAAACCATCATCTGCCGAAATGCAAAAGGTACAGGGAATAATGAAAGATCGATTAAATGATAATAGCCTGAGAATCCACACAGAATCAGAAAGGTTCTGAATGCCAAATCTGTCAAGTTTCTCCTTCGTTTTGTTCGAAACTGATTTTGGACCTTTCTTTCCACGCGAAGATCACGCCGCATCTTCGTGTTTGTCAGTGTTGCGTGCACCTTCTCTTCCAATCACCATTTTTTCCGTTCCGTACACCGTCTGTTTGTCTCCGTAAAGGCCTCCTTTCATGTGTATGCTTTGAACACTCACCCAACAGCTCATTTTCTCGGCTTTCAATGCGGACTTTCGAGCTGTGCTGATGACTCGGTCCAGTATCACCTGGCATGCATCCCCTGTGCAAATTCAAGCTACCGTAGTGGCTAAGATTTTCGTCCCGACTTCGCATCCCATTTCCGACAGAATGGATTTAACCTTATGGTGATTACTAATAAAGGTGAATCGAGTTAGCTACCATGATTTCTAGTCGCAAGTTGGATGCTGAGACTGGATGACGAATCATTCAGAAAAATCAAGCTAAACTTTACCCACACTTGTTTGATTGGATCGCCGTATAAGCTAAAGGTGGGGATTTCAGCTCATTTCAGGTTAGGTCAATTAATACGAAGATAAGTGCGGTCGCTTAAGTGGATCAGCTTTACTCCATCCGCCGGTATCTAGTATGTTTCACGATTTTCTGTCTACGTCCAGGCAGTGTGGGTTGCGTAGGTAGGACTGTCGTTTTTGACACGTTCACCAGTTTAATTTGGGATAAAGAATGATTCAAATCATAACAAGAAGGAATCGTCCTCGTTCGAACATGATCACTTTGAGAGAAAAGGGCATGTACTCGTTTAATGGAGCGTGAAAACTGGGATACTCACACACGCAATTGCAGGAGCGCCGAAGGTTGAGTGAGGACGTTTGAGATGATGAATTCAAGAGTACGAGGACGACGGTGATTATGTATTTTATCCAAATAATGAATGACTGAGGAATAACCTCCGAAAAGAGAGAAAGTTATTTGTAGGAATCACTTGAGCAAACCATTAATCTCCTAAGACAACAACGCACTGCCGATCAGAGCAAGAATAGTCATGGGGACGCCGGTGTGACAGGCTCACTTCCGGGGCCGCCTAGGTACACGGATTCAAACTCTCTTCAGAATCTGAGGGACTATTTGGAAAGATCATGCCGGGAAACATCGCAAGTGCTTAGTTTGTAAAATGCCTCCGGGAAAGCGTATGGCTGAGTACTATTCGTCGACCGACTGATAAGTCGAGAGTGTTGTATGCGCCAGCGGGGGAAATGCGACTTGCTGGTCTGTGTGCCGTTTGATTTTCTCTCAGTGAATTGTTATTCACGTTTATTCTGGTTCCGATTCGAAGAATAACCAAACCGATGGAGACGTGTAATATATGGACTGAGTATACGTAATTCGATCAGTCACGGTAACGAGCGGATAATAGTTAGCAGTAAGTGCTTAATTGGCTTCGACCCAAGCTACACGAATGAAATCAACAAGAGGACCACAACTGAACAAAAGCAAGTTCCAGTTATATGTACACTTCATTGATTTATATACAAGGTTTGAAACCTTCCGATTGGTGGAATCTCCTCCGTCCAATCACCTTCGCGGAATGTCTGGATTTCACAACGACTTTTCTTTACGATTCTCGTTGGCTGCTTGTCTACACAGGCCGGCGCGAACCTATGGCTTGCATGTAAACTCACCACAAAATAGTCGCATTTTTCACAGGCATCACGCACCTTAGTGGGGTGGGGTTGGGTAGGTACTTTCAATTTGTTCATTATTTATGGCCAGCTTGATCTATGGGGAGCAATACCGGACTCAGTTCGTCACTAGGATAACGCGGTAGTCAAAGCACGAGAACTCGAATTTCGCCTAGGTCTGACTCCAACTAAGGTTATCATCTGTACAAACAACACTGTATTAAGGCCGAAAAGTAGCAAGAATGTAAACAAATAGAAAGTGGAAGAGGGTGGCTGTTGGGAGAAGAATGTGATGGCAAACGGGAATGGCGGATAACTAGTGAGGTGTGCGATGAGTGTGGCATTGTATTCAGTAAGTTGTTCAGATGGGGTTAGCACAGATGAACTCCGAGACCGTTTTTTCCTGGTAATTATCAAGCCAAGAATTAAAATATTCTGCCTATTTGAATGACACTACCAAGAATGGAAGTACGCTTCCTGAATTAATCAAGAGAGGTAAGACGAAACACCCTGCACTTTCCATTCCGAAGCCCTTGGGTTCATGAGTACCGATGACTTCGCAGTTGAAGGGCTGGTAACAACACAACTAATGGTTTCCCTTGGGATAGATAAAACTTTGAGTTCATTGCATAATCAAAATAACTTTTCTCAGGGCCCTCTTAACTCATGTAAAAGCGGTTTCGTGCTACCATTCAATCCTGATAATTTCAGCTCCTGAAATCCTTCCCTGACCTTCAAATGTGAAGGTGTGTTTTCGCAGCACTTGCGTACATTTAGCCAGGGCTGGGGCCCAGACACGCAAGCAATACCCTAGTGCTACCCATCCAATGCATTTTACAGAGGTGTACGTAACCCTGGACAGTACTGTTTATACTAGTTGGTTTGGCGTCCCACTGGCTTCAGCCATCACAAATAAACACTTATGGAACGGTTAAAACCTCCATCTCTTTTGATGCCAAGATCCATGGTATTCGTGATCCGCAGTCGCGTTTGTGAATTTTGTTGGTCTGAGGAAGTAGAAGGGCATTGGGGGCCCTGAATGACTAGCCTACATTGTCCATTATCTAGAGTTGGCAGCCACTGCTATCCGGGTGTGAATCTAGACGAGATCCTTTTGTGGCATTGAAGTTCCGGGCTTTCCAAGGCGATCGATTAATGGTCATTCTGAGTTAGGTAAGTACCCATTAGGTTGTTTAAGCACAACAGAATGGAGAGAAGCCCCGTAGTGAAAATTGTGGGACTCCATCAAATGTTCCACCCACAAATGCAGTCGTGCACGTTGACTTTAAACTTCCGGTCGGTTGGGTACGATTGAACCCATCCAAAGTCCTGGGAGGAAAGCTATTTCTGGATCTTTCGTTTTGGGTAACGCAAAGCGGCAATTTAATAATCCAGGTGGTTTTTAAAAAACGAAATAGTGTACCTCGATCAGTTTGCTTCTACTGATTCTCAATGACTTCTGAACAACTTAAACAAGAGTAGGTTAGATAAACAGGATGTGCTACACGAATCCATGTTGTCTATCCAGCAGGCTTACATTTTAGTCCGATAAATTGCAATGTTGCCCCTTATCAGCATCTGCAAGACCAATAGTGTCGCTGGAGGTAAGCTAACCGATCGACAGATGTGATCCTCTTAGTGTACTCCCTGATGTATCGTATTGTATAGACTTTTGCGTACAAAAAATAATGCCACATTTCAGTCAAAAAACGTAGGAGTTAAATAAATAGAAATGTGAAGAAAAAACTAATCGAGCAATAATCAGAGCACATTATGACAGCTTGCTCGAGAATTTGGCTAAAACAACGTCACCGTCCGTCAGAATGTGCACTAGGTATGGGACAGTGGAGTTCTCATAGCTATTGATTCTAGAGCGTATGGAATGAAAAGCGGATCGTGTTGAAATAAGTGCTGATCACAAATTGGAAGACAACTCAGTCAGTGGTATGAAAGACACGGCTAATAATTGATAGCTTCCGGCAAAGAATTTTAAAGTCTTTCTTAAGTAAACCCGAACAAACTACAGGAAGACAGTAAGAAGGATTGGAGAAACATATTAGTTTGCAAACCGGGAGATGGTGCTTTGCTTCACTCTGTAGTGTCGAAGTTCCCTAACTTGAAGTGACAATCGTCGGAGATTCGTTACAGGGGTAGAAATGTGAGCACTTCACTTCAGATTTTCATCAATAGTAGCTCCTAGATATTTCACAGAATCAACCGTGGTGAGAGTTTTTGAGTTGATGGAAGATGTTTCGGATGGTTAGGCTGATGGAGGGAGAAAGAGAGAACAGACATCCGAAACATTTAGATGTATTGAGATTTAAACCAGCTCGCGCAGAGAAGTCGCAAGCAGAAGATAGGTTGTTAGAAAAACTTTGAAAACCATCGTTGCTCGAAACGGCTTGAGAGAGAGCATCATCATCAACATGCTTAAACAGATGACAGGGGGAGTTAGTTGATAAGTGGCTGATGCACGTAGAGAAGAGAAACGATGAAAGAACAAAACCCTGAAGCTCGCCTGAGTTGTTTATCAACGCTTTTGAAGTTTTACCGTCCATTCGTGTGCACTGGGTTCGGTTAGTAAAGTATTCAGACAGCCATGCTTATAAAGGCCTAGGACAACCAATTGTTTCCAGTTTGAGAATTAGACGAGAACTTGGGACAGAATCAAATGCCGACGAATAGTCCAGGAAGGTGCAACGTACAGATTTCATCAATGCGTTTAAGGACTTACAACCGTGGTGAATGAGGGAGGCGACAATGTCCAAAGTTGACCCGTTAGATTTATAGGCAAACTGAAAAGGGTTATCATGATGATACATAGAAGAACGCAGGCGCTTAAGTATAGCACATCCCGTCAGTTTAAGACCTGAAGATGTTAAGGCGATGTGGCCCGAAACGTTTTGTTAAAGCAGTAGAACGACTAGACTTTGGGATGGGAATTGTAGTGACGGGTCTTCAGCAGTCAGGGATAGAAGACGAGCTTAATGGTGAGTTGATCGGGGAGATGAATGCATCCGTCAGAGCCACGGCACCATGTCCTAAGAGAGCTGATGACAGACTGTCATGACCAAACCCTGTAGTAATTTTAGTGGTTCGGAGAAGGTCCAGCACCTCTTCCTAGAAAGAAAAACTTGTAACTGTCATATCGTCACCCTGTCTAAGTATGACTGCGATGTAAGTGGATGTAAGTGGATGGATGAATGCACGATTGATGTTGTCGACATCCTCAGAAGTTTTCGTATGCTTCTTCTTCCCACAAAACAGTCGAGTGCCTTGCCATAGGATTCGATTTTTGTTACCATTCAGGAGTTGGCTGGCGAAAGTAGTGTCGTTGGATTGGATTTCAGCTTTTATTAGGTCGGAAATATACCACACGCTTGAGTTATTACGGGATTTGTTGAAGTGCTCCTTGCATCTTCTTAGAGATTTCAGTTTCTGGATGGATACGCGGCCATGTGAGACGAATAGTTTCGAAGGGATAGCAGATATCAAAGATTGCGTTGGCCGTCTCTGTGAAAGGTTTGACATTGTCATTGAGCAGGAGTTCAAAGGAGAAACAGGCAGATGCGAGTGAAAGGGATTTCTGAATAAGAATAAGGTTGTTGTGTGAAAAGTTACGGAGGCGAACTCGGGTTTGATTTGTTCAATCGAAGGAATGGAAAGCTGACCTGGAGTATATCTTGGGCCTTAACGGCAGACAGTGATCAATACATGAAATTAGAACACGCAGTTTCAGGGTAAATAAATAAATAACTAAATAAATTGGTAATGACCTTATTTAAAATGGAAACGCCTCTGGTGGGAGAAACGCAGAGGTCCGTCAAATCAAACACATCAGTGGTAGGGTAGATGTATGATTGAAATCACCCACAATAATATGCAGACTATCCTCAAGGAGAGGAAAAATAAATGCTAGAAAAGAATTGAAAAATTTGTGATATTATGTTGCGAGCTGAAATGGGTAGCACATAGGTTCGTTGTGATTGTGCTGATATGGGGAGAAAACCTGGGATAACACTGTGTTGCGAGACAATCAATTCCATTTAGCGAGTACGTATGAATAACTTCGGACTTGTTAGACCAGAAGGAGCCTGTGTGTTGCGACACCGCCTCCAGTCTTCCTGTCCGAAACTGTCCTGTCAATGAAGTCTGAAGCTGTCTGTCGAAACTAGTGAATCAGTGATATCCGGGTTCAGCCTCGATTCTTGTATGCAGGTGCACATTTGTGAACTCGGATCAGTGAATGAAGTGGGAGGGACAGATCCGACATTTTCTTAAGCAGTGACCGGATGTTGGTACTCAACAATGCCGGAATGAACATCCTGACCGGAAGGGTGCATTTAAAAGCTGCCTGTCAACCAGCACGAGTGTTTCTTTTAGATGGATAAGGTAATAGAGGTGCAGCAGTGCGTGATTCCAGTCCATGTTGAGAAACAGTATGGTTTTTCAAACAACCATAATTGCGACCGATTGTAGCGGTGAACGGAGACCACAATCGAACCAAATACCCGACAAGAGAACAACGAAATAACGATGACGGAGTTGTGACGCAACCAGTCAAAGGGCGCTCGCGTACGTTCTTCTGGACGATTTCGTGATAAGGTTCCGCTTCAGGCGGGCTTGTTTCCCGAATCAACTGGAACAGCACCGATGATGCTGTTCGTAAATGTTTCTTCCAATATAACAAAACTTTTGGTTGCGCTGACTAGTCGAGATCTCTGCACCTGTTGCAACCTCTGGTTTATCTGAAACAATATCATCACTTGTACAGAGCCAACTAGTGAACCATCCTACTGTTTCGGTCGATTCTGGATTACTTAGAAGAGCTAATCTTTCCCCATTCCTTTTTTCTCTTCCTAATCTTGATTCATCGGTCACCACGTATAGTCCATTAATCAACTAAACGGGTGACACCAACCTCCAAGCAGTCTGCCGAACATTATATCACGATGAAGAGGTATCCCATGCTCGGTTGTGAATAACTACATTACTGATGAACCTTTTTTTCTTATGATAAATTGTATGCGAACATTTTATCTGATACCGTCTATCATCTGGAGGCGAACACTTCAGACTTCAGATCTATTTCGTCCACACGCCGTAGTTTCAACCCCGTCATGCAAGAACAATGGCCTGCAGATAGTATTTCCAAATTGTTAAAACTAACAGGTAATTAGGTCAGGACAACAACGATTTTGAGAGTCGATTTAGCAAACAGTGAGAAATATGATTCAAATCCATTCCTAAATAAGGAATGAGGACACGTATTTCACCACCGTCGGCCAAGCAAAACGGAGTACCAGCTGGTATGGATCATTCGCCACAAGGTTACTGTGGCAAGAAATCAGAAGAATACTGGATAACGAGAAAACAGCGTCTGTTAAATTTATCCATAGTTGTCTCCGTAGTTTCTGTCCACCTAAATCTCTCAGCAATCGCACGACGATGACTGGTGAACTCAAAAAGTACTTGTTTCCAAGTCAACCTAAACTACCAAATGTCTTCATTTTATTTCTAACCACCCACTACATCATCCTTATAACACTATCCTTTACAGTCTGATGCACAATGTACCAATGAGTACCACTCTGAAATGTTATCCTCCTTGAGAAATAAGACCATATTTCTGTTCGCCTTGAATTGACATGAGAAATTTTTCATAAGGGAATGAAGCAACCTTCTTCCCATGGTCAGGAAAAACATCGCTTGGTCCTCATCGTGCACGTCCTGCCCGACATCGCACCTTAGTTCGAAACGATTTATCCCGTCTTCAATCTCAGATGTACTCGTACCTAAACTCAACTATTCCATACCAGGCAGCTCAAAATCAAGAAAATCAGACCAATCCGGTTAGTCAAAGCTAGTCACAGTATACTTAATGTGGGAGGAACCATGCAATCGGGGACTATGGATTCCTCTTTAACTACAGTATTTGGCTACTAAACAGTGGAAAATACTGTAGACAGCCAATGGTGTCCTTGGGACGCTGACTGGGACTACAAAATTGAAGGTTTCAGTTCTAATAGACATTCGTCGAAATTTCCTTGCTTTTCCTTACGGAAGGGTACCGATAACTTGTTATTATCAGGAAAATGACGTGGAAATTGACCTGCATACGAACTAACAGCTTCACAGACAACCTCTTGCCAATAAACGCAAGGATCTCTTATCGTCAGTCCACTATAGTACTATGGTATATCCGATTTATTAACTAGTAATTTAAGCGCAACAAAAATTAAACATTCATCGCAGGTGCTAAGACGCTTTTTAAATTGTGCACCATCAAATTTATCTTACGTTAGAGTGCTGGTCTTAGTACAATGTCACATCTGTTGCTGAAGATTTCAGAGAAACAACAGGAGAATTACTTACGACACTGCAACACTTCTCGTGGATATTTCTCAATAGGTCACTGCTTAGTCCCCTGCTGACAATCTGTTTAGTAAGCAGAGCAGCAAAGCAACGTTTGAGAGTGTATTGATTTTCTGAAGGTGTTTTCAGAATGCAGTATCATAATTTTGCTTTCGCTTGAGCACTTTAAATTGAAGTTAGTGAATGATAGGCATAAAGAGCACCGATAAAAGAGGAAATTCTCCGAAATACCGTAGGACAGTTAACCTCCATCAGCAGTGGTTGTGGTGAGTGTACGTGCAAATCACGTGATGCAGTCCGATACAGCTTCGCGCCAGCCCGCCTAGGAAACCAGCCAATGAGGACCGTGGAGACAGGCGGTTGTTCAGCCCAAACACTCCATTAGACGGAATGTATTCCACAAATCCGTATATCCCCAATTTTATCTGCAAAAGCGTGAGTTGTAAATAGAAAAACAAACATGTTTCCTTAGCTCATGTGATGTTTTTGTTGTCTTCGGTTGCCCAGCTTTGGTCGGGGTCAGTTCAGTGCCTGTTGGTAAATCGTATCCGTCCTGTTATTGCGACTGATCGAATTCTGTATATCGATTTCAAGAACAAAAAGCGCAGTGATTTTCAGTTGTGATTCTTTCAGGCACTTTGATTAGAGCACCCCAACATTCAGCTAGGCTGTTGGACACAGAAAAAAGCTGAGCGGTGGTAGACGTCGAATCTGATGTTCAGGCCACATCAACTTGACCGAGGACCGGTACATCATCAAAGATGAAAACTACTACAATTATCAGCCAGTCATTTTTCAAAAAAAATGTTGAAATGGGACCAAGTCGGTGGGGGTTTGTATTGACGACACTGGATTCCAATAAAATGAATGTACATGCCAAAACTCCAAGTTCAAATCCCTCGCGAGAAGAGGGTAAACAAATTTAGGGTGGTGCCAGTTTCGATCGTCCATATGATTTTTTCTCCGTGTGCCTGATGAGTTTAATGGAAAGAGCACATGCCTTAGACACTAGAGCTCATTACACGGGTGGGTAGAGGGATCCGCAAAGATGACTCAGAAGTTGGAGTGGTGCGAACCCCAAATGATTTCAGTAGGTCAGAAGTTGTAACGAGCCGAACGAGAGTGAATCACCATTTGCCACCAACGTGACTCGCGGATCCGAGATTTAAACCTCCGATCGTACGGCATGACAGACTTGAGCACCACATGTTGGAATTCGTTTAATCGGTATGCAACCGAAATTTTCCCACCCCATCCGCGGTGACCCATTGGCCCAAGTCAGGTCGTCGGTCTTTCACGTCTGATCGGCTACATTTCCCTATTTTGGGCATCCCCTTTAACAGACGGTCAACTGTTGCAAGATTGATTGTCCCACCAGGTATTTTTATCTCTTTTTTTTTAAAGTCGGACTGAAGAAAATTAGGGATTATCATCTACCAAGGTGCATCAGATTAGTTCATATTCGTCAAACTTCCGACGAGCACTTCCACGCTCCAAGAGCTCTTCGCGGTTCGATTTGGAAGTAGCGTAGAGCCCGGGGATAACACCTCAGATCGCTTCAATTCCGAGCCCAGTAAACATTGTTTACTGTCTTCGTTTGACGTTGCGTCGTTACTTCTTCTCAGCTTGCTTATAGCAACCATCTCGACTGGCGATTCACTATTCACCAAATTCTCCATAAGGAACCGTTGTCATATGGTGAACTACTTTGACAGTCTTCATTGATAAGGCCGTCCAGGGTGGCATGTACCAGCCCACCGCCAACAAAGAACAGAAACTAGCTAGCTCGTCAATTCATTCACGTAACAGACCGAAACGAACTTTTCTATGATAAGCCCTTGTTGTCGAACCTATCCAAAGGTTGCTAGGCCCCGGGAGATATAGAAGCGCAACACTGCACCATGGGCTGGACATCTCCTTGTTGAAAATCCCAAAGTATCAGTTGCTAATCCGATGAAGTTACAGGTCAGATGTTGGAACGTTCCCTTGTGCTAGCCGATAAACGGTTAACTGACTAAGTTAAATGAACAGTAGATAATTTTGTTAGGGGCCATAATCCATGAATTATAATTAAATATAAACAGGTGTATTAAAAGAGCTTGGTAAAAAACCCAGCTTTTTTACCAAGTCCGAAAGCATGACCACAGTTCCGTCTTAAAACGGTCTTGTACCGTTCACGCGAGCAAATTAATTTCCAGTTTTTCTGACAACGTTGTTTAATTAAATAACCAAACACAGCTGGCCACGTCCAGATTTCTGGATTGTTCAAAATGTCCCGGTATTTCTACTCGCTCACTGTGGCTGACTCAAGTTCATTTGTTTTCATGTAATCAAATTCAAATGAATAATTTCTCATCAAATGATTATCGAATCGTTTAAACAACTGGTAACACGAGGAAATTTCTTTAAATGTTATTGGCAGAAGTGAATATAATTGTGCACTTACGGAGCACAACTTCATTTAGTTTTCACGTGACGAATGGATGATTTCATATGATTGTTTTTGTTCACGTAAATCTAGCTGTCCACCTGAATGTGTGTAAATCTTCGCCCTGGAAATTCATCTTAAATTCACAGCTATCTCAAAATGCAGTTTCGTACCCCGGTTAAAGTACGTACAATATGCGGACATGTATATATTTGTTGATTTGCTTTCGAGTATAAATCAACTCGTGCCTTACTTTGGTCGTGTAAGGATTGTCGCGCATACGGTCAACACCACATTGTGCACGAAATCCCCGTAAATAAAACCATATTTCCAAAGTATCATTCTTATTTCACGTTCGTATATTGCAATCCGTGTACTGATGTTATTTTAATTGTCGCAATATGTGCACTATGTTTCCACGGGCTTTACAACAAAATGAAATAAGTCAGTTTGTCATGAACCAATTCGACTATTTTCCAAAAGCCGATGTGGTACAGTTTTGACCGCCTGTCATCAACGCTGTTGAATTCCTGTCTAACTTCAACGATTGCGGATGGATATTAGATGTATGTGTCATTTTTCTATCTGATGTTTGGTTAAGCGCCAAGGGTTTGTGAATCTAATCTACGCCGATGTACTAGCCATCTCGTTCTGCTAACCGGATTTGTTTACGATAAACACTTACACTCCAAACCGAGACAGATGCAGTCACTCACTTCAATTGGTCCTTGCTAAGTCGGCAGTTATCGAGGAAAATAAAGCTGTTTACCTCGACCACTGTCGGTGCAAAACCGGCGCATGGATTTCCATGGTTCGATGGCAGATTTCAGACTTAGCAACATATATCAAGCAAAATCAGACAACATCTATGTAATATGTTCGGTGAATTTTGTCCTTCTCGTTCCTGGATAGCCAGGTTATTAATTCGCTTATCTTTAGATGCATGACAGTGAGGCTACATCACTTCGGCTATATGATTTTCACACGTACTCATTACATAGATTTACTGGAAACACCGAAGTGAATGAAATGAAGCAACTGGGAAGCGCGACCGATTTAACAAGAAAGTATTGGAATTACCGTTTGCCGTTCCAAGGGGGGTAGGGCATTCTTGCTCCTTCAGGGTATTCGACAACTTGTTCGATTGGTTTGCCATGCAGTGTCACTATTCCGACTTGCAACTGAGACCCATGAGTGCATGGTGCAATTGTTTCATCCTTGTTAGCAATCATCAGCAGTGTATATCCATCGCACCGAAACCGGGACGCGAACCCGGGACAAGCGATTGTGAGTCCATCGCCTGACCCATTACGCTAGCGAGGTTGGTTATCAGCGACTCATCGAATATCAACAGTACATGATATAGCTTCCTTGTCAAAAACACCTTTTGTCATACATACATGAAGCAGGAACGTTATCGAAATAGTACAAACCGTGGCCTTCATAACCCACTGTATTGTGACTGAGACCTGCCAATCATGAAACCAAGATTGGCATAAAACCAACTAGGGTCTCAATAAGTCAGGCCGGGCGAATGCGAATAACCCTCTGAGCGTTAGAGGTTGCATGCAGCCTTGAGTAAAACTCTGCTGTTCATTGTGGTAAAGGGGGTAAGGTCAAATATGACGAAGTGAGCAGTTCGTCTCTGCTCAAGTTCTAAATGTTTGTGTCTAACATGTTGTCATCCTTCGTGATGAAATGAGTGTTCTCTACTGATAATTGATCAGGAAATTTATAAAAGCCAACTGTCCGATTATCACTCACCGCACTGTAATAGATACGCATGTTTGAGTGGGCTAATTCGTTCAATTAGGTTAAAGCGTCTAAGCTATCGGTCTGATCGAGAGAGGACAGACCGGAGTGGTGCATTCATCGAGAACTACTTGCATGAAATCGGTTTTTGTTATCAGAGCCACTAATATTTTGCCCTTCTAGGAGGACTTTCTTGAGCATAATACATTGCACGACAAAGTTTTCTGGCAACCATTCTTATTCTTGGACCAAAAATCCGATAGCGTAGAAACCCACTCCAAACTGGAACACCAGGCATCACTCACAAAGCTTGTTTTAGTGTAAGTGTCAGCAAGCTGAAAAATTAGCCTCAGTACACGTTTCTGTCCCGCTCCGTAATGATCTAATCAGCTGACATTAAGATGGTGTGCTACTTTGGACTCTGTAACAATGACATGTTTTTGTTCATGTCAGTCCCTCGAAAGCACCCTCTTGACACCTTGGTAACGATCAACGAGATTTAAAATGAGACTATTCCTATGATGACTGCTCGTTTGCACTCATACCTAGTGCCAAAATTGTCCCATCTCTCAGTGTTTCGATCGTGTTACCTTAAATAGCACTCCTCTGCATGAGCTATGGAAATCGCACTAAAATGAAAGACGATTTGCAACGTATCATGAAGAAATCCATGGTACGGAATGCAGTGTCACACATTTCCACTGCTGTTGGTAATAACAGTCCCGTTTCTCCCCAGGAAGTACCCAATCACGCGGACTGTACATGTTGCTGGCAGCTGTTGATTAAGTATTTTACCACAGGGCAATCTCCACTTTTAAAATAGCCTCGCAGATTTCATTTGGATTCAGATCCGGGGATCTAAACGACCACGGAAGACATCTTACCGGACTAGGGTTCCGTTAACAGTTCCTTCTCGATGGGGGCATGAGTTATTGTCTTGAAAGATCGGTGACTTCATTCAGTTATGTTCACAAGTATCTCATCTTCTAGATGTTCACCTGCGTCACCCACGTACCTCCCCTCCCCGAAGGTGCCTAGTCTCCATCGTTTCCGTGCTGCTGGATCCCTATTCTAAAAACTGAATTATTGGCCTGCCTCATCTCAGTAATGTACAGTATGAATACTCCTGCAATCATGTTTTCCTGCAGGACTGTGCTGACCTTCTTCCGAAAGTACACAGACGAACGCATGGTATACTGGATGTTAGCCGCCCAGCCTAGACAGCACGGACATCCCAATATCAACGCTTTAACCATGGCCGATGCCCACTGACAGGCCAGTGGGTAATATCCGAACTGCTCACGTGACTCCGAAAGCATCTCGGATAAATCAATTCAAAAGAAGCCGGAAAATCACGTCCGAACATGTGTGTGTGCCACAAAATCTGCGGGGCTCCGGCATCGTACCTCTAGGTTCGGGGAAGACATAGTGGAGTGCGAGCGACAGATGCCAAACGAACGGTATTTCCAGTTTTATTAACCTTAAAATCAAGTCAAGATGAGTACGCTTGTTGTTCTGGGAAAAGTGAGGAAATCAGTCTAGTTTCATTCGGTGGATGGGAAACCAAGCGGTACGCGGTGAGATTTTGATGCACCTAAAGACAACAAACGAAATAAAAAATTACGTACCGAGTCTGCTTTCAATTATGGGACAGACCCAGGTCTCGTTTGTTTTATGCCAAAAATCTTTGAAGTGGAACAATTTAGTTAACAGATGGACGACAGGATACCGCACCTGTAAACTAGGTGAACCGAGTCCCGTCAGCGAAATAACCATCAATCAGGCTTCTCAAGTTTTGCTAGATACCCGATCCGAATAACAGATTGAACGACACTGAACTGTGGAGACTAATAAAAAGCATTTCCGGAATTCCAATAATGGCATCTTAAACAAGACATTTTTTGTCTAGAGCGGAAATAGTGGAATTCACTAAGTGCGCCAGATGAGCAGGGGTCGGTCGGGGAGATTGGTGTGCAAAATAACACATCTTTTGCTGTCTTCTCAGTAACCACGTGTGGTGAGGAGATAGGTGGTCTGCCATTTCAACCACAGGGAAAGTCTAAGTGCGAAAAAACTAGTTAATACGATGTTCTGGGCACTAGACAGCACTCTCAAAGAGCCTCGCCGTGGGCCAAATACGAGAAAACTAAGATGGTTCTTACATAAGCCAACTCTTCATCCCAATCTGAAACTGATGTGACTCAGGTTAATCAATGAGATTGTGTTCACTTTGTTTACCGGAGTTGAGAAAAAGTGAACAGGATAAACTTAAATTCGTTGCTTATTGGGACTGTCGCGTGACCCAGCATCATATTTCTCGGTGGATTTGACAGTACACGAAGAAGCCTGAGGTTCCAAATCTACCCGCGTAACTCCGCTTCCCAATTCCCTAATCAAACCACACCTGATCGGAACGGTACGACATGCCAACTTTCAGAGTGAAACAAGCACACTACGTGGTGTTTGGATCAGAAAACGTAAAAATTGGGGACGGTGATGACAACCGTTTAGGACTCCGAGTCTGATGGTCCACAGCATCGAAAACCGTTCAAAGAAAGGACAAACTGTTAAGTTTGCAATAAATCGATTTGTTCGGACTGTGGATTTTCCCATTGGTAGGTGCATGAGAACCATGAGGACCAAGTTCACTAGAGCCGTGCGCACCGAAGCACTAGTACAGCAACATATTATCGTCTACTTCATTACCAATGGTGGATAGGCATGATCATGTCCAGATTTCAAGTCAACGGGCAGCGGATGCAGATCGACAGCACACTGGGCATCGGAACGACGATATTGATTCGAGGTGACTGGTAAGGCCCGCGAAAGATGATTGGGCGGACTAACACCATTCGGGATAGATAACTCTCAAACCCAACTAGATCGTAAGTCTGTTAACGATCGACCATAAGACCGGACCACTTCTGGATTGAGTTCAAATCAAATTGCGTTGAAATGAGCTGAAGTTCGGTGCCCGTAAGTTTACTTTCAGAATGGATTGCCCCAGTAGGTTTAGCTCGCAGATGCAGGTCTTACACGGCAACTGTCATCAACAATGACTGATCGGACGTTTGTAGGTCGTACGAGCAGGATTTGTGCCAGACCTCTAGTCAGTCAGTATTGTCATCAGTTACCATGTCAAGCTAATCCGGTTGTAGCACCTCGTTCAGTCAATAAACTAATAATTTCCCAGGTTCACTTTAAGGTTTCTCGTTTCGCTGTGACTTCCTCTGGGCTCAATCTGGAATTAGCTGAGTGGATGGTTTTCTCCACTCCGCTAACCTGAGATTCCCTGTAGGAAAAGACTTCCCGTGCAGCACCAAAGGGGACGATGAATCCTAATTAGAAGCCAGTTCAGATGATTTTCATTCATGTCAACTGCGCTTATAATCTTACAGATCATGTGCTAACCATCTTTACGCAGTGGCACACCAGAAGAAACCAGCATATTCCGGAAAGAGGAAAAACCTGCGTTTTATCAAATGGGATGCGGTTTGCATAAAACCCAAGGGGGATAGAATACGTCGAGAAAATCCGTGTGTTTAGAAATCGAGTAGGTCGTCCCATGAATCTGCGTGAGTGCTTAAAACCGAAAATTATGGGCGACACTAAAGCCGTGTCGTAGATGAAATAAAAGAATTAAAACGGCATGCTACTCCCACATCGTTTTGGTAAACTCGAATACCGGACATGAAAAATAGGCCAACAGGAGTTGATTCCGGCAATAAGTTTAATTTGGATGGATCAAATTCAGACGCGTTTATAGAAAAGAGGGAAAACTTTTCGGTCAGAAAAGTCTGAAATTTGCTAGCTAAATGAGATGGTGCGGAGGATTTGTCGTATTTATTCACAGGTGGGGATTATTTCCACTGCAACTAGCAGACTAAAACGTGCCAGCCCATATTTCGAAACGATAGTCGTATAATCAGGTGGCCATACATCAAAGAGATGTGGAATTTTTTGTGGAATCAAGGTCGTGCACTGGCCATCCTGTACCACAAACCTGCGTTTGATTGAAAAATATTGGGCGTATTTCATTTCGGCATTCCCCTGGATACTCAAAGATCGAAGTAAAAGTACCTCAAAGCAGATATATTGTGACTACTGATCAAGGGGTAATCACAGGTCCTCTGCAAAGTATGTTGAGCGGTGGTTAAGGGTGATTCTGAATAAACAATCATGGCAGATAAACGAAATGTATCCCATGCGCACCCTGCTGTAACTATCATGAAGCATGTATTTACTTTTATTCTAACTTCTCATACATTATATCATACGGTACACTCATTCGTTCTGATCAGATATCAAAGTACCAGATCAGTTTGAACTTGCATGAATGCGCTCTGGTTGTGGTTGCTACCTCACAGCAAAAACGACTGGCAAAGAAAAAGAAAGAAGAATGGGAAAAGATCAAAGCTAGAATAGTCCACTGAGGAACTGAACAGAAGAGAAAAAGTTCGCGAAAGGAGAATATCCATGACGGAAGCACAGAGTCATTTCATTAGCTAAGTCCAATCACCCATTCGGCGGATCCCGTTGACCCCAACCGAACAGTGTCACTGTCACTAGTTGAAACAGTACCTAGATTAAAGTTTACATACTCTTGTCCCAGTTCGTCGACTCGCCACCCCGAACTATCATCCAACAAGTACCTGTCTCGAAGAGCAACGCACAATGAGACAGGCGCAAAACATGTCCCAATCACCTTAATCCACTCACGGTCAGTGGCTCTTCTAAAGGATCGACCGACCCCACGACCCAGTAACTTACATTTGACTTCTGAGTTACTCACAAAACACTTCCACCATATTCTACCAATAATGCGAACATAACGGTATTCAAACAACAAAAATTTCCCCTACATCTTCGGCCCCCAACGGACACGCTTCTGAGTCGTAGACCAATACAAAATACACTGTCCCCGTGTATACTCAATCTTCGATCGGATGTCAGGCCGATGTCACAGATGCCTCATAGTTGGTGAATTCCGACCGGGCCTTCATGTATCCGTGAAGACACTTCATCTGACAGACGACCACCAGATGAGACACAACTACCGAGTAACTAAATCTATCCACCTCAATCTGTTGTGCTCTTGCGAGAACAAGGCTCGGTTTCGAACCAATGCAGTTGTACCATACAAATTTACGCTTCGAATGAGCAAAACGTACCCCATGCACACATACATACATACATGCATACATACATACATACATACATACATACCTGTCTCTTATACACATCTAGATGTGTATAAGAGACAGTACATACATACATACATACATACATACATACATACATACATACATACATACATACATACATACATACATACATACATACATACACTGTCGTTCAGACGGTCAACAGTAGTATGGAAATCACTTGAATCTTCATTCACCAGCAGGACATGGTCCGTACATTCTAAATCAGACAGATTCCCGTCTGAGCAAGTATCAGTGCCGTTATTCACACATCAAGATAGGACTCAGATATTAGAAATAAGGTACAAATTTCCCTCCCACACCCTTCAACGACAAGCAGCGCCACAGATTCCAAAGCCGGTTTCAGATTAGGGACACGGAAACGGGGATCTGTGGAAATTGCGAGTCGTATACTACTTACGCTACCTGGTGACCTAATATTACTGCTTCTTCGATAACAACATACCTATCAAGTTTCTGTTTTGTTAGCAAATCACGAAGACAACGACATTGGCTAGTCTTGGGTCATTCTGTGATGGCTTCACGTGGAATGCGCGTGACATATTGCGGTACAGCTTCCGTTCCCCTTGCAACTACAACCGTTAACCGGTTTGGTGGTGTCCGTCGAAAGCTATCAATAAATGTTCCACTACGGTCATTGATCCCAAGATGTTCTGTCAACGGTTATTCATTTTAGTTTATGTTGAGATGCCATATAAATTAATTTCAATGTTATTAGCGATTTCTTGGGGTCTAGCTACCATTCTAATGCGTACGGGTGCTTCGTCCCTATGCCTCATAATAACTGTTCACCGTCCGTGCTATTTTTTCGAATAAAGTATTACAGTTTTTCAGAGTATAATATAATCCGAAAAGTCCACCTACACGTGTCAGTCAATGGCAGAAAGCCAACTGGAAGCAGGTAGAAGCACCGAAGCTACTTCCAGTGGCATGAAGATCAAACACCTCATTCGCGATCACGAATTGTTTGGAAACGTTCTAGACAGCTTCAGACAGCTCCACTTTATCTATGAAAAGTTTCAGATGTTCGATATTTTGATGAACTTGTCATCCGCATAACTTCGGCCGCGACATGATTGGAAATTTCGTGTAATCCATCCACTTTTACTTGCTATTTCGGGGACCATCGTGCATTTCATTTAGCCCGTCTACCCAACTCACATGATGCACTAGAAAGCTCATTTGGTCAGTTCATAACCCAAGCCAGTGCAGAGAGATAGTGATTTGAACTTACACGGTAGATCACGCGCCCATAAGGCTAATGCTGAGTTCGATCTTTCGGCCAAAAGTTTGCATATCGACTTTGTATGGTTCGACAGATTTAGGTTTTAAGAAGAAGCAGTTTACTTACGCATGAGATTTGCTGCCACGCTTTCATGTGCCCACCAGAAAAGAAACTGAGCCCTCCTTTTATGACAATTCGATCTGAGTTGTAGCCTTTGGCATAACCTTCTGTGAATCAGAAAGCACTGTCACGCCAAAATAATCACCAAACTTTCCGATGATCGCTTGTCCGGCCTGGTCTGAAAGGCCACTGCAACTTGGCTACCCATGGATGTCTGATTGTCAGGCGGTCAGATGAGTCACACATCGGGGAATCATTCAAACTGGTTTGTCCTGAAATAGTGTCTGCTACACAAACGCCTGCTGTCTGGTCAGGGCAGCAAACGAGCGCCAGTCCAAACAGATCGGTTAGGTTTACACTGTTGCTGTTCCAGCTGTTGTTGTTGTTGTTGTTGTTGTTTTTCGTGTTTTTCGTGTTTATGGTGCCGTTGGGGGTGTTGTTGTCGGTGGTTGCGTTGTGTCCAAAAACGGGGACACTTCGTGATAAGAAAAAACGTAGACACCAGCGATGCAGCGTGAAACTGCTCAGTCTGCTCAGAGGGGCCCCACACTCATTCAACCTGATCGGCCGACAGATGCTTTCTTCACTCCGAGCAATCCGCTTTGCGTGGCCACAATTCGTTGGATCCTGAGCTCATATTGCGGGAATTTAATGATTCACACGGTTGTCGTTGAAGTTTGCTCTCGATCTTTCTAGTATGCAACGTTTCGGGAAGAACATTCCAAGTTGGTATTTGCGATGAGAAGACATTTCAATCGCGGCAAATTCTAACTACTCGGGTATTGGCAGAAACATCAGTAGTATGTTAGCATTACTTCGGTTATGAATGGAACAATAAAGAAGCACTGATTGGTGACCGAAGACAGTGATGCGGCCTGTTTCCCATATCTCCCCCTCGTTTTCCACCGATATCACCTGTAAACACGCGCACGCACATCGATGCACGGACTATATTGTTAAGCCTAGTTGCAATGCTATCTGAGCGAACAGGAGGCGTCAGGAAGTTGGATAAAACTGACCGATGAGTGAGTGTTTTTTTTGACTATTAACAAGCTCAAAATTTTTGTCAAGCTACAGTTTAGTGGTAATCCCACGATTATCTTTGAATGTTTGAAGCTGAAGAGTTGGGACCGATTTCACCGTCCGTTACCACATTTGATTTTTGATAGTCCAAGCTTCATGATCCCATATGCTGGCTTTCTCAAATAGAAGAGAGCACTCCTGTATCGAGGACGTAAAGGAGAGATGCGTAAGAGATAAGAAAACCCGAAGACAAGAGCAAACAAAGTTCCGCTTACCGGATAGATGGTCCTACGCCTCGTCACTGGTGAACACTGCTCTTGAACGCGAATAACCCAAGTTGACATCCAGTATCGGCCAAATCCGCCTTGGATGCAGCTTCCGGAAAGTGGAAAATGGAAAGCTGGTTGTTAAGGTCCAAAGTTAGCTTGCTGAAATTACCATAATGAGTGTGCGATTTTTTCCTTTTTCACGAATCAGGCACAAGGTATCATTTTCGCGGAGCTTTTGGACGAAAAGTGGAAAATATATTTTACTCTATTCGTTTCCGCGGTAGCTCAATGATAAAACAATCTTCCCGGTAGACGAGAGGTCGCCAATTCAATTTGGCCCTCCAAGGTGGAATTTCAGATGCATAATATGTAAATGTTCCTCTTGTATAATACCTGGATCCCTGTCTCCTTTCAGAACACGGAATAAAACAATTCAAGTAAATTTCGATTTCAGTACGTAAAAGTGGAAGAGAAATGAGCGATCTTCCTGAAACTTCCCGCAAGCTGAGACCGGTCGATAGAACCATGGAAGTTACTAAACGTGATGAAAGCAGAATAATTGGTGCGATGCTGAAAATCCACCGACGCCACTGATTTGACCGAATGTTATTCCGCGAAAGAGCAGAAACCGTCCTTTTGTTGTTTGCAGAAACCGTTGAACCAGGAACCAAAAAGTATTAATCGACGTCCTCGTTCTTTCTCCAATGCCAGTTTGCTCACTCAATCGGTCAGAGTTTATCGGTTAAATAATCTATCTCTCGCTTATTCACTTGAATGCTTTCAGAAACCAATAAACATTTCGCATTGTTCGGCTCTTTGGTTAATCCTCGATTCCCCACGTGCATTTATCCGCACACCGGTACTTCTTATTTATTCTGTCCTAGGGAACTTTCATCTCATCTCGTTATATTTTTTGTTGATAACCTCGCCGTGATTCATAATGGTTTAGTATTTGATCTCCACGTCCCCATACATTTCTACAAAAGGACGGACTGATTTCGATGAAGACATGTTTCCTTCTTACTTTACTCTCCAATTACCTTGACTTATCTTGTTATAACAAAACTCCCTGATTTGATTAGTCCGGGTAAGTTAGACCTTACAATGTTCACTGTACAGCTCTGGCCTAACCGTAATTTGGCAGTGATTGTTGCAATTGACAATGGAAAATCCACGACTCCATAAAAGTGCCATTGCGAATTGGTCAATGTTTCAATCGTAGGAGAAAAACCGAATGGTTGGGTGCTGCCTGATGACCGTGACCTGCTTTAACCACCAGCCAATGCTGCCCGCTTTGAAATCCTTAATACTTACGAGTGTAGTACTACTTCTACATTCACAAATGTCTGATAACTGTAACATCGATGACTCATACTTTGTGAAACCTCGTGATTAGTTAAATTTATTATTCCCCGTATAACCCCAAATCCTCCCTGGTCCCTTTCGTGGGAATCTGTATCAGCAACGCCCTGTTGTTCTTGGTCGATCAGCTTGCGCAAGAAATTATGATGACCTGTACACTCGCAAGAAATCGCTTGACCAGACCGTTGCGTGATTATGGGTCAAGGTGAATTTGCATTCCCCTTTCCATACCCGTGCCCGTGTCTAGCGCTATTCGGGGGATCGGTCACGTCTCAGTAGCATTACAATCGAGCGAATGATTCAGCATGTCACAAATTTGCCCATATGCTGGTAAGCTTTTGTTAGAGGTGAAAAAGCCATTTCTCAAGTAGGATAGAGCGGTAGTTTGAGACTAATGTGACTGAATGAAAATTGGTCATTTGTGAGTAAATATCAACCAATCCCCGATATCTGATAAACCCTTTATCTCCACCGTCTGATGAGGGTCTTAGTCGTTGGAATAGTCTATTCCATTGACGGAGCCATAACCAAAATGTTCAATGACAGTTGAACCGGAGACCGTTATTTCGTTACATTTCCACACACAACGCATAGTGAGGGAAAAAGCTGCATCATAGTTTGTATTGTGAGCGAACAAATGGAGAAAAAACTACGAACACGCAGTTCACATCATTAGGTATTTGTATAACTGCGGCAGAACGAAAAGACTAGACTCGTTTATTTTCCGGTTGTAATAACCAATGTGACCGAATGATATGGCTTTTTCCCAATGCGTCAGCATGTCTGTTTGTCTGCCTGTTCGTCCCCCAGTCAGTCTGTCCTTCAGTCTACTGCTTGTTTATCTATGTGTCTGCACGTTTGCCATTTATTTTTCTCCTATTGATTACGTGGTTCGACTAGTGTGAATCCAGTTGCCATAGCAGAGTCATGACCGTACGTTACGGAACGACATAAAACAAGAATGGACAGGACTCGCGCTCACAGGTGTACCGGCCTAGGTGCAAACGGAGAGATTCCACCATGAATAAAACCAATGTCTTTTGGCTCAAACATTCATCTTATCTAGGTGATTAAGGGTGTTTTTTTTTCTATTTCCAGTTATTCAACGTTCCTAGCTTACTGCCTAGTTTCAAGGTTTGTATGGGAGGGAATGGAAACACTAACGTGATAGTCTGCACTCAAAACTTGGCGTTTGCATACGAAGCCCATCGACCGCAGAGACGACATCCTCGGTGAGTATCTACTTCGAAACACCGAATGGACTTACCTCAATGGCTGATGACCCTTTCAGAATGAAAAAGATTAACCAATGCAAAAATGTTACCATTGAGGAGGACATAAATAGCTTGGGCTACAGTCGTAAGCACTAGAATGGACTTGATGTGACGCGGTGGGGGCACAATAGACGAACGGTGGGATGCAAAAAAGCTCAGATTACTGCTCGCCCTAGCGGACAATCAAGCACTTAAATGTGCCCAAAGAGAAAACTTTGCGAAGTTTTTGCATCTCACCAACATCGCTCGGATTTTTCCCTGGGACCTTAGCAATCATAGATTCAGCGAACTTTATACATCCATTGATCTTGGACCAAAGAGCTCGCTAGTGACTGCTCAGACCGAAAAGCAACAACGAGAAATGGTGAAAGAACGACAGCGAACTAATAAGTCGAACACATATCCAGATAACAAAAGGTTTCGGATCAAAGAATGTCCATCACGGCCACGTTGAGCCGTATCACACATTCTCTTCAACCATCACTTCGACGGATCCCGTGGACCTCAATCTGGCAGTCTAAATGGGCCAACACGAACCAGTCGACTGGTCAAAACTTTCATACATTTTACACATTTCATCGACTCGTCACCCCGAACTATCATCCAACAAGTACCTGTCTCGAAGAGCAGCACACAATGAGACAAGCGTTCTGTAGTCAGGCGCAAAACATGTCCCAATCACCTTAATCCACTCACGGTCAGTGGCTCTTCTAAAGGATCGACCGACCCCACGACCCAGTAACTTACATTTGACTTCTGAGTTACTCACAAAACACTTCCACCATATTCTACCAATAATGCGAACATAACGGTATTCAAACAACAAAAATTTCCCCTACATCTTCGGCCCCCAACGGACACGCTTCTGAGTCGTAGACCAATACAAAATACACTGTCCCCGTGTATACTCAATCTTCGATCGGATGTCAGGCCGATGTCACAGATGCCTCATAGTTGGTGAATTCCGACCGGGCCTTCATGTATCCGTGAAGACACTTCATCTGACAGACGACCACCAGATGAGACACAACTACCGAGTAACTAAATCTATCCACCTCAATCTGTTGTGCTCTTGCGAGAACAAGGCTCGGTTTCGAACCAATGCAGTTGTACCATACAAATTTACGCTTCGAATGAGCAAAACGTACCCCATGCACACATACATACATACATGCATACATACATACATACATACATACATACATAC
>LUCM01001424.1:154408-169905 GCA_008360955.1 Fasciolopsis buskii | reverse complement strand
CTCGGAACTATGATCGCATGCCACTGCCGTACAAACGTAGTGTCCGTCATATGGGAAGGCACCTACTAGTCACATCTGTCCACCGGAAGGGTATTTTCAGCGAAGTTCATGAGCCTACTGCGAGTATGGCAGTCGCATACCAATCATGGTATGCGGGGAACGATCAAGTTAATTCGAAACAAAGAGCACGGTTCAAGAAAATCGTTCCATCTCGTCATTCTTGTTCAACTCTGCATGGGCTAGTTATTGGAATATGCATCTTCCAATAACTCGCAAACTTCGATCGTGAGAGTTGCCGGATGTGTTCGAACAGCTGTCAAACATGACAACTCAAAAGACCACCTAAACTGTATTTTAATGTTTTCCGCCCAACGCACAAGATGCCTCAGCCGACTGTGCAAATGTGGACTGCGAAATACACTAATTATTTTTCTGACAATTATTCTCTTTCTACTAAGTTTCTTAGAAGCCGTAAGGCGATTGGGCCGTATGAGCTATTTACATCCTTCTTCAATTGCGATGACGAGGCGTTAACTTGGGGTGGACCTGGACTAAACAGATGGTGGAAAACTAGCGTGAATCGATGAGTGCATGCATTTGCAGGCTGATCGCTGGTAGACTAGTGTTCGTCATACGCAACATTTGACCCAACCAGCGCGGTTCACTGAGCTTCGTACGCCTGAATAGGGTATTCTAAGAAGTGTCACCTAATACCAGATTCATGACCTCCATAGTACTAAGCCGGTCACTCCATCCAATCCTTGTGGTAGTACGTAGACATCAGAAGTCGAAAACCTCCAACGGACGACTAGCTCCGGCACGCATACTTCATGTCTTGCAACCATACAACAGAACTGCATACGCTGCGGCACAGTACACACAACCTTTTAACTTCAGTGACATTTCAGGTCGAAGCTACAGTTGCTTCAGTTCAGCGTAAACCGCTCGACGCTACCAATCAGGATGAGCTATCCGGATTCGATAAATGAATACCGTGAACTAAATCGGGGAAATGCACTGAACAGGATGGACCAACTGAAGCGCTAACCGAGCAGCCGATAAAAAATGGCAGTCGCACAGACGCAAATATGCAAGGAATGTAGCCTTTAACTATGTAAGGATTTTACCTAATAAAGCGAGATTTGTGCCCGTCGACTTTGGTTGTTTTCACTTGAGCTGGGGGATGAAGCTGATCTAAAGCTAGGATTGGCTGATCGAAGAACAGAAATACGGAACGGTGATTAGCTGATGCACAACAGTACTTGTAGTCAACAGATCGTCGGAAATATCCATTCCAAGTTGCAGGGTATGCATATATACATATGACATTATATGTAATAGAGCACAAGAATCCCGTGCAGTCTGATTCAGAATCGGAGGGAAAACACAACACCCAATGTATTCCAGTATATTTGTGCATCGCGCCGTAAAAGTTGTGAAATGCTGACACACAGAAATGCAATAGAAGTATGGGAAGTTAGCACTACAGTCGTCAGTGAGTACTGTATCGGCCGTATGTTGAATTTTGTCCCGGATGTCAACAATTTTTCTTTTTCATGGCTCGAAATCCTTCAGATCTTCGAAACGTGAGGTCTTTAATGAAATTTTGCTCTTCACTTGTTTATGACTGGCTTTCGGTATCTAAATCCGTAGTGTTAGTGGGTAAGAATGTGGTAGGAATATATTCGCACTCACCTGACACGTTTAACTGTACCTGATCTACATGTCTTCGATCGATTGTCAAATCGTAGCAATTAAGTATTGTGATCATTTGGTTGCCATTGCATGCCAGCACTGACCCACCGGAAGATCACTGCCCATGAAACTGCTCACATCAGCGGGGAAAATACAGGAAATACTAGAAAGCAAACACCGAGACCATGTTGGGCTTTTAGCCGTATCAGAACGGTTAGCAGTACAATATTGCACTAAGAAGTAGGAAGCAGCACGGCAAAGCCAATCAACCGAACGAGGATCAACATAATGAATAGGACTTTTGAGGGTGAGTGCAAAGTTTTCGCCAGTCCATTAGATTCGGGATGACGCGACCCAGCGAACAAATGACGAAAACCAAGACCTTCCAATCAGTCATTGAGAAGTTTAGCAGAAAAATGAGTGTCATTATCAGTGACAAGAGCATGATGCACATTCTTCCTGCTGAATGTCTTATGCAAAACAATTAGAGTGAACTGAGATGTAGGCGAGATTGTTCAAAGTAATTCGAGCCACCGCAAAGAGGCATCAACAACCGTCGGCGGATAGAATTTGCCCGAGAAGGGGCGGCAGTAATGCGCACGTACATACTTCAATGATGCACAGGAAACTGGCCACGGAACTCATTTGCTGGGGTTTGAACGTTGTTTCTGTGCCAACTTCTTACATTTCTTAGTAGTTTTATCAATTTCCAACAACATTTTATCCTTGTCATTGGTTTTATTTTGTCGACTATCAGTTACCCGGAAGTCAAGTTTTGAAGTACGGCTGATCTCAACGTCTGAGAGCTTCGATATTGTCGTTGAGACTAAGCAAACCATTTGAAGTAACTGGAAGATACTTCACCTGCGCAAAGAAAACTGTAAACTGTCAATTTTCATTACCAACCCATCTGCGACGCATTGCCGAAATAACCAGTCCAAAACCATTTACGGGTATTCTGAATTAAATATTCTATTTGTATGGGTAGTGGCTGCAGTTGTGAGCTGTCTGGGACTGTAAGGGAGGCTGAGTATTTCAAGACAGATTCGACACTTTGAATGATGGAATACTCCAGCGATGAACGATTGCGGCTAATGATTTTTCTGGTGACTGTGTGGGATGATACAAAAGCCTTAACGCTTCGTGATCAATGACGACATTAAAATTTGTCCCCTAGAGAAACTCATACAAGCATTTGACTTCAAATAGATAGAAAACGTTTCCCTTTTTGATTGAAAATATCCCATTTCCGTTTTCACGATTCTTCTTGGAATGCAAATCACAGATCGCCCATTTCGTTTCGGAACTTCACCAGTATCTATGGGAAAAACGCGGTAGTTACAGGAAAGGGGCAAAAGATGCAAGAACAGCATTTGACCGAAGAAAAGACAAAAGATCCTGCAGTGTCTTTGCATTAAATGGAGATCATGAAAAACTCATCAGGAAAAAAATATCAGACAAAAAAGTGGGTTTCTGTGAGGCATTTGGGACAAAATGAGAGTAGTGCTGAAGCGCGCCTAAAACGGAACGAAATGCATAAGCATTACCGGGAGAAAGGACCGCAACTAAAGGTGAAAATCGCTTGGGGTCAGGTGAAATTCCAACAGAACTGATTTTATATCCACGGCAGCAGAATTGGTCAACACTGAGTACACACTTCCGGGTGTTGATAGGAGCACTTAGCTGAATGAGTCTTTCGAGCAGACGGCATAAACGAGAATGATGCAGCTCTCTTGGGAGTGGGGAAAGTGGAGTGGACCACTAAATCATCCTAACTCATTGCCATCAAGATCGGCAATGACAGAATTGATGGACTGCTGAAAAATTGTGGGAAATCAAAAGATAGGAAATTATATTTGTGGAGGCCAAATGGATTAGTTGTAACTGTTGACAAACTGGATCCACTATCTGGCGGAATTTGTAAATGGGAATCATTCAGATCGATCTTCGAAAACACCTCTAAATCGGCTAATCGATAAAGAATGTCTTCTGGTTCTTCAGTGACGTATGTTCGCTGCAGTATCTTCTTATTTTAAATCAATCGATCGTCTCCACTGATCCGTGGAGTTTTATCATCTGCCTTCAGCAACAGTTACAATAGGCGTGGCCCAGTCTGAAGGTTCAATGGATGTAATCAGCCTCTCTTCTCACATGGTTTATATAGCTTGATAAACTGGTTCACGTAGACCAATTGTATAATGCACCTCTTAAGAATTATGGGATCATCAGAAACTTCCAGCCTGACAAGAGTTATGTTCATTCCGCCAGCAAGTTTGAAACACTTAAGAATGATCTTGCGAACGTCAGATTCATGAGACTGATCTGTAAGCACGAAAACGTTTACGAGCAATTTGCTGAGAATATTCAACTCAAACAATGATGGACTCGAATCTGAAATCAAAACTCAAGCAGGACTGAGGAAGAATCAAGCATGCAAATAGGAATTGGGCAGGATCCAAAAATAGGCCCGTAATACCGCAAAATGTCTCACACGTTGGCCCAATTTCGGCGGCAGGATAAAAAGATAACAAATCAGTCTTGGAAATAATCAACTCAGCATTGCCTGTATCAACAATGAAGGAGTGAGAAATACCAACCGGGGTAGATAATGTTTCCATAGGCGAGTTCAAAGAATTCATCGCAAATGAAATCATGGTTTGACCACGAATCAACAATCGTACGACAAACTTCACGCGAATGACAGTCACATTGTACACGGCTGACCTTACCACAGGAAAAGCATTCTGACTGTCAATGTGCACACGAAAATCGAGAGTTCAACTACCCAAATGAAGCATACTTAGCAAGTCGCTTCTGGTCTCAATTTTGAGAAAATACTAGCACCCTTGATTTCACAGAATTCGTGTGACAACTGCCTGCAATTGCGAACATTTGCCGAGTCTTTACTTGGATTCGTCTTTTGGATGTGAACGAACTGAAAAAACCTGATCAGCTGCTATAATTGTCGCTGCTTTGACAGGCTCGTATTGACTGCAAACAGGGAGTACATTCAGAACAGTCAGATCTCACGGAAGCAGTAACCTTTGCTGAATTCCTGGCATGTTTATTCTCGCAGTTAAACAATCTCGAAGTTGCGCATCCCGCTGTGGACCTTGGTCACACTTTGGGGCTTGTATCTGGAGCGCAAGAATAAATCCTCGAACAGACTGATATTCTGCGCGAATCAACTTGTTGAATTTTACTCTCTTAGAGGCAACAAAACTCACGCGACTGAAGTGACGTGAAATTAGTACCTTTAACCCCGCTTATGAGAGCTTCACTGGAGTTGCCCGGAAGGACAGATTTTCCACCAAGGCATCAATTTTTTTCCCGGGAAAATGTACGAAGAATGCCATCGTCTTTTCAGCACTCAAGTTATTTTTAGTACGGCACTGCATTTCAAATCGTCTGAATTTATCGGCACATTCTTTGGCCGTAAAATTAGTATCTAATGCTTCTAATTCGGTCTAGTGTATCATGGGGGTCGCGTGCGCGACGCCGTGTGTTAATCTATGCAGTGGACTATGGGAATCCCGCACAGTCTGGTATGGAATTAAAGGACAAACACAGCACGCCGTGCATTGCGGCATATTTGAGCGTCGCGCGGTAAAAGTTGCGAAATACTAACACATAGAAAAACAATGGAGATATGAGGAGTTATCAAGAAAGTCATTCGAGGGTATCACGGCATGAAATCACCGTTCAAGGAGATGTTTAGGCCCGGTTTGGACTTAGGCTGAAAAATAGCGTAGCAACACTGCTTCTTATGGTGTATCTACTCATTCACTCATTCTTTCCTTTCAATCAACTGACAAAGACAAGAATTTCCAGTTTGTTACCTCCAGCTATATCCACCAATTTAATAGTACTTGCATAGTACAATATAAAAGGAAAGAAGAATGTCGATTCTCTGCTGGGATGAGCGAATAAAGACAATGTATTGAACACATATGGCAGTATACTGCACTGTTCTGATGCATCTACATTTATGTCTAAAGTACTGTCGTCTATATGGCAGCTGGACTGCAAGTGGCTACATGGATACGCTCTGTTCTTCACCGTCTATAGTCTTTATTATAGATCACGTTCTATTCCGCACCCAATATTACGCAAATTGTAAACTATCTCAGATACTTTCCGGCCTTTTGGATTGCATAATTGAACAGCCAAATCGAGCTGTTTGGTCTCCTGGCCAGGCGCAATCTCGGCTGCCTTCACCAAGCCAAATTCCGCTACGATCCTAACCCACTCCGGGAACTGGCATTCAACTGTTATACTGGTTTTTCGTTCATATGGGTTCGGAACCCGGTTCATCTTTCAAAGGGGCATTCGCAAGTAAGACATACTGGTTTGCGATATATTATCCAACAACTTACGAAATGACGTATGCTCACCCTGTGTCGAACGTCACGGACAATGTGAGAAACCACGCTGATCTATCCACAAAATCCTTGCTGACCCGATCGTTCTGAATGTCACGTGACCTTTTTTCAACCTTACCCAGTTTGCTTATGTTGGTAAAAACGGCTCCTTAGTCCTCCCAGTCAACCTAGGCTTTCTTCAAGGGGCCACTTCTATCTTCGTTTCTTTATTCTCTTCACACCAACAGGCTTCCAATAACCCGCCTTTAATTCTGCTGCTCGCAAACAGGCCGATGATCTTAATTTTAACTGTCCTCACAGAAGAAAAGTAGTCGTAGTATTCTGGAAGAAAATTTATTTCGCTTCAGCCTGCGGTCTTCCTCACATTCCCCAATGTCATGATGTCGTTTTTAGTATTCAGCGTGGCCGCAAGTTTTCATCATCTGTGTTCGCTGGCCTCCAACTGGTATCCATTAACAACGCATGGATCGATAACTGTACTCTTACCCTTTACTTTGGGATAGATTTAACCCATGATCTTTCTTGAACGAGGCACGTTGAATCCGTGTTACACAAAGTGAGCAAAATTTTCCTTGTTCTTACTTCGTAGATATACCACGGCACATAATACTTTTATTTTTAAGTTTGTTGCTTCGAGAATTCTCACCCTTTGAACCTATTCGTCCGCAGCGTTCATTTATGGCCTAAAAGAAAAAAAGATTTCGTGCTCATTGTCAAATTTCTAGGACAGTCTGCACGATGAAGTAGAAGCCATGAGACACACTTGTGGATTTCATTATTCAAAAACATTCTGTTGCCTGTGAGAGATTTTCTGAGAATGTGCTATTCAACACTGACTGCGTTGTCCAAGGTTTTTATTATTCAGCTGGTTCCGTATTTGGACTTTGCCTTCCTCACACTCCTACACATAGTACCAGCCGTATTGTTTACCCTGTTTGTTTTCCCGTAAACCACGAATTGGTGGTGAGTGGTCTTAGAGTCAATCTCTAAATTCCTTAGCGTGGCCGGAGGTTGGTCTCTCAGGCTGCCAGCAGGCTTATTGCCCGAACGTCATCGGAAGCGCTTCTAAACGACCTACGTCTCGAATAGCTTCAGCTGAAGAAGTGCTATGCACTAATTTCTTGAGGGGGAGATGTTCCTGCCGAATTTCCAGGACAGAGGCGAACACCCGGTGCCCTCTACCTGGTTAAGTGATCACAGGGGAGTTGGTTAAACCCTGATTCCAAACCATCTACAGGCGGCGTACAAAACCCAAGGCTGCGTGCTCACTGGCGTACGCGATGATGGAATGTACTGGACACACAGGATGTCTACCCTCATCTGAAGGGTGCTTGTACTGAACACTCAGTCACCGGTCCCCAGTGGGTTAAGCAACCCTTATCTCGTCCTAATGCCTTGTGGATTAGACCACTTCATGAAAAGCTCGCGGTAGGGTCCCCTGAGTACCAAACGCGCAGGTGGCTCATGGATATCGAGGGCTGACCTGTGACGTGGAGATGGGGAATGCAAGAAGTGGTGTGTTTTGAGCTCTACCCATTATTTATTTTTCTTTCCCCATTTTTCGCTGATGGTCCTCCTCATTCGACGGCGCACTGTCTGTGTTCGAATTTGTATACGTGTATACAACACCTCGAGTTTGATTCCCTATATATTTTTATCTTCCTTCACTACTGTTATACTAAGTCGCTTATTTTGCGTGTTTGCATTCTCGCAAGTGTCCATCTTAAGTCCCGTTAGTTCAGGCTTCACTGGATCATTCCATGTGATGCAAACCGATGATGCGTTTGAGTGTCCTTTTTCTAGAGACTCGTTACAAAGTGTCAACATGCAACTTGGCATTGAATATCATGGAAGAATTGTATGGCTGTCTCATCACGGATAGGAACCATCAGCAGTTCATATATAACGCGCTCGAAATGGGACACAAATCCGGAACTCTAAACCATTAGTCGAACACTAATACCAGGTGATATAATGCTCTTATCCGTGACTTTTAGACGAACCAGGTGAATAACGCTCAGCTGAGGAAGAAGTTCTCTGTAGGGATCGAAGATATTAGCGTAGAACTGTGCAGACTTTTGTTACTTGATAGTGTGCAGTAGTACGAGATTCGATGTGAATTTTCAAATGACTAGTCCTGAAAAGAAGTCCATACTGACCTAGGAGTGGTTCACCTAGAGCGTTTGCGGCCCGCAAAATCGAATGATGGACACGGGCGCAATATCATGAACTTTTGATGTTCAATGAACAGTTAGGAATCAACCCCAGGTTCGCATTCTTGTTCGGGCGAGGCGGTTATGCATTGCTGCTGATTCCTGACGAGGACGGCACTGCTGTTCAGTTGTTCCTTGATTTCCGGTAGCGAGTTGCATGTTTCGGAAATTCCAATCACATGTCCTACTACTGTCCCAAAGCATCTGTAAAAATGGAACTTCTTCGGTTTCTGCACCCAAAATTGGACAAGAAGATTTTTGTATCGAATACTACTTTACTAGATGTTGTAATTCCAATGAATATATAAATTGCTAGATTGTTGTGCATTTGAAAGAATGGCACTTGAGGTAACGAAAGCCAAGAGTTACGATGTCTAATCTACATTTACCGGATGTTGGTAAATAAAATGTTTCACGGATATCCATGTGGAGTAAAATCGCAATTGGGATTAACCCAAATAGACGTCGTTTCACTTCGGTTCCTCAATCCCGCTCGATTCCGAGTCATCGTAATCGCTTGACTCATCAGTCACCTGTCCTGATTGGGCATGCTCCCGTTCCAATCGCTTCTTCATTCGAGCTAGTCTGTTCTCACGCTTCTGACGTCGCTTAGTGATTCGCGCTTTTATCAAGCCCACCCAGATCCACTCGAGCATCAGGAATACGAAAGCCATACCAATAAATACTGCCAAAAAAATGAACAATTCTTCTAGAGCTTCCAAATTCAGTGATCGATAGTTTCCTTGTCCCGTCGCACACGTTGATTCCAGTTCCCACCACCGTTTTTTCAAGGCGTCCAAAATTCCGCTTTCTTTAAGCTGATCCAAACTAAAAGGAGAAAACTGTACGTGAGAATATTGAATAAACTAATGCCATGCTACAAGCAGATAGATGACAATTAAGACTTATCAGTCGTGTTGACAGTGTGCAGTAAACCCCAATTACAAAGCTTGGGCTTGCCCCAATATCGTAGAACTAACGATGTCACCTCGGCTGGTGACAGAACGTTTTCACTCAAATCGCTCAACTCAGTAAGCAAATCAATGCCATCGTGCTCAACCCGAGCTGCGAGAAAAATCATCCTTCTCCAACTTGCTATATATATCTATATTAACAGTTCATGTACCTTCTGAATCATGACGAACTGCAAAAACAGCGAATGTGAAAGAGGAAAGAAAGAGAAGAAACGTGTAGTTCAAAGAATAGCAGTTCTTCTATCCGTCATCTCAATGCCATCAGCCATGGTTCCTCTGGAATCGGATACTACCCACTTACCGAAACCAAAGAGGAGGTTTTGATTCAGGGAAACCTATCGCCACCGTTTGACAGGACGATCCAACCCACAGGGTAGCAGACCGAAGTAGGGCCACTTGACCGAGTGCCGGTGAATGACTGCTCAGCGCATATGGCCTAGACATCATGCATGCCCAGTACATCGCTTCTCCAAGGATCCTTGTAGGGATGCATCCGGTAGGCTTATTATGACCGTCTGTGGCTGATTTGGAATCAGGATGTAAAACCGAAAATCCGCTTATGCATTATGCGCGTGAAATTCCACGCCACGAGCAGGAACCGAGACGATGACCTTACGCTTATTGTGTAGATGCTCTGCCACTGAGCTATTGGTAATACGGCTCTCGAACGCAAATCACCTAAGTAGACATCCCACTGTTCTGTGAACTACTGTTCCATTGACACAACATTATACATTTGGTCATTGGACTAGCCTCGTCTGTCACCTGAACGGGACCCGAAAAATCTTTTTCGTAGTGCGCGAGCGGGTTTCCAATTTTGCACAACATCTGGCGCCTCTTTTCATCCCAGAAAATCTGAGGAATAATCAGGGCTTAGCCAACGCTCATGGACGGGTTACTAAAGACCGGTGGAACAGGTGGAGAGTACCCGACATTCGCCTTCGTCCTTGCACTTAAGTGAGAAAGCTCACGCCACGGGAAGGCAGTGTGTAGAAATTCCTCAACAGAGGCTATTTGGGGCGCACGGTCATTTGGGAGCGTTATGAGAGGGACACAGAACTAGTAGCCAACCTAGAGCCCGCGGAACTAGTCTCTGATCATGCAGTGGGATTTGGAGGTTTCACTGTCCTTGAATGCAGATTTAAAGATCTGTTCGATATTTGTACAATAATAGTGCAAATAATCATCTTTTCAAAGGGTTGTATTTCTACGGCTCCCTTTCAAACCTATTTCTCCAGACTGTTTTCTTTTGCATATTTTTTTCTTCCAGTATTTCTAGTTAAATGAGAATTGACGTAATTTGCCGTTGTCCAGTTGCATCCTGCACACAGTGGTCGCTGTGCTTGACAGGTTCACGTAATGCTGAAAGAGAAATAGTCACGCGGCGACTAAAGCGAAACGACAAACCGGATTCTGAACAAGAAATGCCTAACGAGAACCAACTAAAACTTTTCACGCGCGAAGCCTTGTCCCTGCATTTGGAAATTATATAAAACCGTCCACCCACGCACTCATACGTAAATACGTATATACATGCTCACACACACATACAAACATACATTCATTCATTCATACATCCATAAATACATACATACATAAATACATGCATACATACATGCATTCATGCATACATACATGCACACATACGTGCATACATACACGCACCTGCGTGAGTACGTGTGTAAATGCGTATATAATTACGCATCCTAGCAGATTCATGTGACTCTTACAGTTTGCTTTCTTCTTAGTATGTCTACATTCCCCTACTTATGGCAAGCAGATTAAACAGCTCCAATCTAACCAGTTGCATATTCACTCGACGCGGTTTGATCACCGGATTAAGAACCCCTCTTGAATTCTCATAATTGTACAAGAATAATGTTACCCTAATAATCCATTATTCCGAAGTTTCATACCAAACAGCAATAATCAGTGCTATTTTCCGTATCTTGTTTGATGTCAATAGCTGTCAAATGGCCTTAATCAAATTAAATTTGAAGAAAGCAGCTACTTACTACACCGAAAAAGGCCTGCCCCAGTCCACATCCTTCAAAGACATCAACGACTGCTGGCCCATGCTAACTCCAGTATTTACAATGATCAGTTTTTGACAATAGGTAAGCTGAGCATAGCGAAGCGTCTCGTAGTCTCCCACGATGACATGAGTTGGGTCCGCCAACACCATGGACACGGCTGCAGTTGTGTTCTGGACCACCAGATTTCCGTCAGTAACCCGTCGAAAAATTTCCAGATAGTCCACTTGTGAATTGGATTCCTAAAACCAAGAAGATGCCATGCAGAGTCTACTGCCTTGGTAAGACACGAATGTATGAACAAGTGGACAGATAACCACGTGAGTGTATGAAGACAGACACACCCGTACACGGGAACATACCTCGAAAAATTCGTAAACTCCACTGCCTTGTACAATCACCGGTTTGATTGTGTTATCTTGTGCCAGCTCTTTCAGTGATTGGACAACCGGTCTGTAATTAGTTCTTGTCAAGAACGAAGTGATGTCCGCTTGCCATGCAGTGAACAGTAGGAAGATCAAGGTCCAGTAGACCAGTAGGATAACCCGTGAGGATGGATTCACCGGGCACTGCGTTGTTGCTAACCGTTGGTTGGAAAACACAAGAGACGGGTACCAGAAATAACGTGTCATCTGAAAATGTGCTTATTTGGTCGGCTATCGTTAAAAGCACAAGAAATCTTTCTCACCTGATCATCACGAACACAACAAACACAACTAAAGTCTGATCTGTGGTTTGCATGATCATGTGAGTCGTTTGGGAATGAACAAAGTAAACTGACAGTCCATTGGGTGCTCACGTGATTGCATGACTCATGCGTAACCATAGCCATAGACGGGGGGAACAAAACCGTACGGTAATTTACGAAGGAGAACTCTGACCATGATCAAAAGTTCTTGAATCTAACAAATGCATATTTTCGACGGTTTTGTTCATTGAAGCTGCTGTCAGCAATTAAGACATAGAATAATAAGCAAATAGCCGGTCGAATTCAGTGGTGTGGTAGCTCTAGTTTGTTTATCACATGGTCTTCACTAGTGTAAAAGCCAGCGGTAGATATGAGAGGTGTACCAAATGGTCCAGATTTCAGACGAATTGTTGATTTCAAAGCCTTGCTAGCCTGGCAACAGCGACGTTCGAGTTAAATGTGTGCGTTCTGGGTCTGAGCCCTAGTTGGGGCAAAGTGATCAAGGAATGTGACCGAGGAGTGCTAAAACACATGAACGAAACAACTGTGCTCAGTGATTCTTATATTCACTGGCAAGCTGAAGCCATGATGTTGAATGGCGAAGCTTTCGAAAACAGGGCGTAATTTGATCATTCGGATGATCAGAAAAAAGAGGCGTGTGATGAGTTCTCGTGCAGGCCTCACCGCGACCTGTAGCTACGATCAACCGTTAAGAATTGCAGTGACCCTCGAAAGTGAAAATCAATCATTCCGCGAGGGTTACCGGCCTGACGGTAGTTTGATGACGATGCTTCTGCCCACTTAACTTATGCGAATGCCTTGTAAATAAAATCCAACACGATTTTCCATTGTCAGAGTTCTTTTGAGGTCTGCAACGACGTACTCTGGATTCAGGGCTATTCCAGTACATCCCGGTGATTCGTGTCCGTGCGTCAATATCACCGACCATAGTTAATTTTGCAAGATTGATTGAAACTACTATTACTACTACTACTAATACTAATACTAATATTAATACTAATACTAATACTAATAATGCAACTACTATTTCCACTACTACTGCTACCACTAGTACACATCGTCTGTGCTGATAACCTTCGCCAAAACAGCACGACCGCTTCCCTGTCCTCACCCAGCAACTAAATGAATATCTCTTCTGGAGCAATTTGTCCACGCCCATAGTACAGAAGAGCAAGTGACTGCTTGCGCCAACAGTAAATATTTCTAATATTACTATTTTAGTCATTTCAACCGCAACTTAACAAATGCCCTCGAATAAACCTCCCAAGCCCAGTTTAACTAGACGGACCGTACCTGGGAAAAGGAATGAAGATGAGTTCCTCCTCTTAGTCCTTTCAATGCTGGCTTTGTCACAAGATCGAAAAAAATGTGCAAGGGTGAGCAAACCTTCGAACTGTCCACGACTCGTTTCTCTCTGGTCATCCTATCCCCACTGGAACTAGCAACGAATAAGCACGGAAACTGTACTCAAGACTAGTCACGAATCAACACCTTATATACTATTAGAAAAAAATCCATGAACATATGCGCTACTCTTATTGACTGCTCAACCTTATGGACTAGTGCGATCAGCTCAGCCGCATGACAAAGTGCCAACGGCGCCCGGATGAAAGTGGGGGAGTATTGGTGCGGAAAAAGAATTGCTTCGGACTGACGCCAAGTCAGGGCTGAAAATTTATAAAAGCATTGATTCGCGCTTATGTTCTTTGATCAAATCACGTGATTCAACCGTTTTGTGTCCGGACTACTTTTAGTTTCAAAATTCCAATATGGCGGCCAAACTTGAGATCGGATGGGTAAAAATCATTGCTGTCTCCACAGTTTACTGTCAGCCACTGGAGGATGGGGAGGCGATGTGTAAGGAAACAATCCGTTCCAGGATGTTCATCGCCAGCGCACTTTCCTTTTGAGCGTGCAAGCCTTTTGATGGTTGGTGCCAAAATACCGCTGGCCCGTGGGATGATTAAATGTGAACTGATACTTTTGTTGATTAGGCATTTTCAGGAAGAATTTCAGCTGTGTGACGGGAGCTGTCCGAAATCGCTAGCTCTGGCGAGCACAGACAGCCTAGTCAGATAAAAAAGACAGGATCACGTGCATTCACTCAAGTAAACTGAGCGAACCAGCCCAAATAACTTCACTAGGGATGTCAGAATATAAGCCCAAGTGGTTGGCCTAATACAGACTGTTATTCGGGTCGTGACCCCAGGAGTAATTGCAAAACCATTTGATAACAACTAAACACGCCGCTGAGCCAATTAGATCTTTTAAACTTCTGTTAAGCGACAGCAGAGCAAATGGAGTTAGATTTCTGCAGAGCCACGCTAATAGGATTGCGCAGCCCTGTGCCCAAAAGCGGTTGACAAAGAATCGGCGTTTGTCGTCGAGATTTTATGGTACACTGAATTCAGCCTCTACGCCCGTTCGCTGCGGTTGTTAACTGTATGTTTTGACGTTACTGAGTTTGTTTTGCGTGAGCGATTTAAGAAATTAACACGGGACGACAACATTCGATAGTCCTGGCCGTTTTTTTTGCCGTTCAATGGTAATCTGGCTGCAATCGACACAGATTGGTCAAGTGATCACTCGGCCTTTTGGACCGATTACTAGTGGCAAGATTTCCCACACGATATGTTCTTTCGGTTTACCAACAGATGCCATCAGTGCAGTGTCGCCACAGTCACGATGACACTTCTGTTGGATACTGGAAATGACGATTCAGTATAGATTATTTTTCCAGTCAGTCTTTTTCGTTCATATATATATATATATATATATATATATATATAATACTGTGCTGTTAACCGGACTGGACAGCTGGATTGCAATCAAACTGCCCATCTAAGCGAAAGAACCAATACCATGCATAGAAAGGTAAAATAAATTAGCCCCAGTACCGGGCCAAGTGTTGCCTGGTCAGCGTCTACGTCACACTAAAACAGTTGGCATATGGAGAACTATGCACTTACTCATAATTCGAAATATCACTAACAGTTTTGCCCTTTTTTCATCAAATCCCATAGAATATTTTGTCCGGTTTTGACAATGTTAAACGTTGTTCCCAATTCTTATTTTGGGGATTTACTTCTTCTCCCATCTCTGAAGGAACACTTAGCTCCCTTTAGACCATCCCCATCGACAACTTCGGTTGGTTACTTGTGTTCCCGCAACGTCTTGCCCATGTTATTTATCTTGGTCAGATCACACTGATGACTTTAACCAAGCAAAATAACTAGCAACTACACCAGCTTGTAGCCTTCCTCATAAATACTAAAGTTCCCACGGTATGTGATTATAAATTTTGGAATAAATATGGTGTTCTGGTTCTTCAACGTAAGTCTGTCATGCACAACTTCGATAGTCCATACATCATGCGGATGTACAAATCGCGCAGCTTCATGCTGACAACCTTATGTGTGCCGGTTCATCCATTTTTTCTGTTGTGTGAAACTGAGACTCTTAATTGTGTTCTCCGGAATTTCACATTTATT
>LUCM01001424.1:122042-146853 GCA_008360955.1 Fasciolopsis buskii | reverse complement strand
AAAGCAACGATCAGGTGGTCAGCTTCGAGGGCCAGTGGCTGTTCAAGAAGTTCCACCGAACAAACCGTGTGGATAGCCAATCGCGGTTGCATTGGTTCAGGTTCTTACTGTTCCACTATTTGAAAGTTGCTGATTACGCAATTGAATTGATTAGGATCTGAAACTGAACTACCAACGCATTGTCATCGTTACCTACGTCACTGCCAGTCAGCAGTTTTCAATCGTTCCGAACACATGCACTAACCAATCAAATTGCTTTCAGACCTAATGTGTTTTGAACAACAAATCAATCATCTAACTTATTATAGCCCCGCAAACATGCCACGGAACCTCTGAACATTTCGATTTCCAGATGAAGCCATGTCCCACTTGTTATTTAAGCACGAGTCTCCACCAATTCCAGAATGCCGTGTGGAGAAAGTAATGGTAGGAATGCGGGAGAAGAAGAACTCGAATTCGGTCGGAAAAGTCATGGCCAGGTCATGTGATCGTGACTGCTTGACCATCAACAATTAGTATCATTCAATCATCGAAATGAGTGCCACTCAGCACAGCTTTGAAACCGGTGAATCTGAGAACTCATTCACCAGCCCTTGTGCACGGAAACGTTTGGAGCAAAATGGGGAGATGATTTCGCAAAAGTCTGGCTGACTTCCGTTACTTCTTTTCACGGCATCTCTCGGTCTTTAGTATGTTACAATTTGTTGCTTTATTTGATGAGGACAACTTTATTGGGGGCAAAAATTTTGCGATCTAAATACCGAGGTCAGTCAGCAAGACTAAGTGAAAGCATGGTGATAGGTGGAAGTCATGAGAAGAGCTGTTTCAAGTTCGAAGATGATATCACCACAACAAAGCACTTTGATAAATGCGTTCTGTCTGATCTTTCATGCGCGACTTAAGAACAGAGTTCACTGACATTCCGAATGGTCGCCGCGATCACATTAGTTCTCTTCGAAATGCTAAATGATGGTCTAGTTTTGCAAAGATGAGACGCGAGTAACAAAACGAGACACTTAGGGGAAAACCGTGGCCAAATCCTTGGCAAAACGGTCACTCTTGACCGTTTTATACAAGATCGGGGTGCCGATTCTAAGTTGGTCCTGTAGCCAGATGGTTTGAGAAATGCAAAGCCGGTCTTCGGGAGTTCTCCCGGGCTCATGATCAGATAGTGCTTCGTGCACAACTGGTGTTTGCCAACTGTTCGCACTCTGGGCCGTAATCCTTCCTTTTTTATGGATGGCTAGTAAGCAGATGCTGGGCCAACCACACAGAAAAAGCAATCCCCGTGGGCATTGTCGAGAAACGCATAACTCAGGTAAGATGCTCTCAACAGTCAATTTATCACGGAAGGATGATTTCTTGAAATTTCGATCACCAATGACAATTGAGTTAACCAAAGTGATCAATTAGTCGCTTGAAGTGTGCTCATTCGAATGAATTAGATGCTATGCTCATCCGACTAGTCACTAAACTTGCTGGTTGATCTTAAGGAAAGTGAAGCATTGTTGATTCACTGGCCTAACGCTACGAAGTTAGTATGCCACTTATTCAGTTCAATTACGCTGATAACTTACGTTCGCACATTTCACTGTTTTCTGGTTTCTCAATTTTTATTCCGGATTTTTTGAGCAGAACATAAGGGGTAATGACAGCATATGGGAAGCTCGAAACTCATCCATATTAAGACAGCTATTTTCTCGAGAAATGTGTTGCGTATCCACGCCACCCTGTTGCTGAAGAACCTGGCTCTGATTTGGAGCATTGCGTAGCTTCGCCGTCGGTCCATGTTATGACCTGGTCCAGTGGAAAACTGAGCAGCGGTCAGAATAGATCGGGGACAAACCAGTTTAAGTGCATACTTAAACATCTCATAAGCTTATGTGACCCAAGACGCTGATATGCAAAGCGGGCTGGTCGTACCTATTTGCTTCTGAAATGCCTCATTATGCATCACTTCCGCCTCGCAACTGAAATCGATCAAGTAGCCAAAATGTGCAAGGTTATTTCTGAGCTTTCTGCTTCCCAAAGTAAAGTGGTTCGTCACACAGACGACGGCCGTTGTGGGATCACTGGTCTTTTGATAAGTTTCTTTTACCATGGGGTCCAGACATTCGTAGCAGCACGCCGAAACTACCCCCATGATCTAGTGGCTAACGGATAAAGTCGCGGCATGTGGATGCATAGATCGCGAGTTCGAATCTTCTTACGGCCGGTCAAATTCCTCACCTGTCAACCCCGTTCCTGAAAATAGCGTACTGTGCTATTTTACCAGTAGAAGAAGGTCAAAGATAAACTCAATTTCTACTTACTCACTTATGTTTGGAACTTTAGTCGGAGCACGACGCCTGTGCACTGCAACTGAAGAATCCTGGCAATTCAGTCATTGATACACACGTTCGCACATTATTTTGAGATTACATCAAACTGTTTCGGAATTATGTCAGAACTACTCGGAAACATCGCTCAACTGGCCTAGGAAGATCTTGTTTGTCCAAGTGTAAAACGTGATCCATCTCACATGGGCACATCTGTGCATGCGTGACGTATGGTGGGCTGACTATCTGTGTATTGCTTTGCATTCTGCGAGCACGTTTGTTCATGCGAAGTCTTACGACCTAAAGACATGTTTTCGCTGGGTTCCGAATAACTCGAACGCAATTTAGAATAAATGCAAGAAACATTATGGTAGATTTGAGTAGTCTGCAAAGATCAACGTCACCGTTGCCCAGCCTTCGCTTCTAAGCCGCCTTTCTGTGAACTTGCGCAAACTAGTCAGCTGAGGAAGCCGTCCCATTGCGGATAAATATTGATGAATCATTCAGCCAAATAGAAAGAAATCTCATTTTGTTCTGATCCAAACCGAGTTTGTTTAGTCACATCGGCTCGTGTGCAGACGCACACACTCACACAAGCAAATGGCCGATTTTTCCCACCCTCTCTTCAGTCGAGATAATCACATGTGGAGTTTTAACAGCGTCCAACATTGACTCCAACTTCATCGTCAAAACAAATTTTGTGTTTTATGCCCGAAAACTTAACACGAATTACGGTTGGAATCAATTTCGATTCGTTCCAGTTCGCAGTTTAGAAAATTATCGCATCTGCGGGTCGATAGACTTGCATAGTCTTTGGACTAGTAACAAATATTTTTTTTTGATTAACGGACATGACATCTTGCCGTGTATCTACTCCATCAAAATTGATTAACCTCAGTTTCTTAAATTAAGGAAAAAATAAAACATAATCTACTTTCCGAAATTCATCCTAGCGATAACCAAAATTAATTAGGCACTGGTATGGGCCATTTTTGTCTCATCTATCTTTCGGTCATGGGACAAAAATTTCCCCAAAACTTACCGAAATCCAAACCTCTTGGCAAGAATATCCAACAGGTCAATCATCATTCCCCGAGCATTTATTAGATGCCCACCTGCCGATATTTGATAATTCATGACAAACGGTGGATCCTAGATGAGAAAAAAAGAACCATGGTAACTGTGTCACAAATCAAGTCAGGGGAAATTTTCGCATGTGTCGTCTTACTGTTTTCACACTTTGCTGCACTTGTTAGGTGTAGTTTATCTAACCAGGCAGATCAAGCATCCATTTGACGCAGCATACTGTCCCGCCTTTCTTCACCTCTTGTCTACATGAACCTATTCCTTTCTTTTCTCTTTTCAAGTCGACTACTCCAGTATCCAGCATCGTTTACATTCTCTAATTCGTGGCAGCTCTCCACTTCGTTCTGTTTTGACCTCATGTCCCAAGTATTTGTCTATCTTGCCACGTTTTGCCCTCTTCCTTCGTAATCCTGTTAGTCGTGCGTTGACGTCCGCATGTCCAATATCGCGTCCACTCTGGATATTCAAATTCCAAACCTAAGGACATCCCGGAGAGACAAACGACGAAATCACGTGACTTGGTCGAAGCGAGTAAGCGCAATTATTTGGTTAAATAGGTTTGCAGTTTCAACTTAAGGCGACGCGAAATGTATGCAGTATACGAAGAAACTGTGGATCTTTTCCACTACAATGCTATATACCAAAGCCAGCGTATCTTATTTCCTCCCGATACCAGTTATGTCTAGCCTTGTGAAGAGACTAACTTTCGACTCATTTCTGTTATAGCAGTACTGGAGACCACATACTTGCAAACGTTCGTTGTTCGTTTGTTTTTCACCTGTCTGTCTGTCTGCTTATTATTCGTTCCACATTCTTTTGGATGCTCCGTTACTAGAGTGGTCAGTTTTCCCCGAGCACTAAGACTGACTTGTGGCCCTATCGTATGACTCGGTCCTGTTTTGAGATAGTGCTCTTGGACGATTTCTTATTTCTTTCTGATGTCCTGCCACTGGGACTGCTCACAAATTTGAAGCATCCCGTTGTTAAATTGGACTTTCCTGTCAGGTGCAAGTCCGCTGCTCTTGTGTTTTCATCGATCTGAAAGTCACGTGTGCAATGTTCAAATTTCGAATTAATTAATCATCGATCCACTTACCCCGTAACCATTACAACCGTCCGACTGAAAATTTTATAAAGCTTGCACACCGTCTAAATTATCAACACGGCATAGTCAGAGGCAAATTTTTCATGTAAGTGCATCACCAAAAACGGGATATTATGTTGAAATGGAAGAGTCAAGAATGAAAATGAGTTGGAGAAAGGGACAGTTTCAACAATTCATTTCGATTTAGTCTTAGTTCTCAATCATATTTGTATTACGTTACCATTCTTGACTCCGCAGATTCATTGGATCTGAAAATCTGTGTTGACTGTAACTCAGGCAGTTGGATTTTATGGGGTTCTGATAGCTGAACTTGGCGTTTGGATCAAAATGGTTTGGAAGAAAGCCAACAGCACACCACAGACAAGAGCGCATGACAGACAGGCATACAGATCAAACATCAAACTCTCGTAGCAACCACCCAAACAATCACAAACGTCCGCATACTCGAACCTTATTCACGACAGCCAGAACTCAGGGCGGTACAGAAGAACTTAGAAGGCAAGAAGAAATCTGACTTTTCAAGATGTTCAATAAGAAACTTCGCAAGAAGAAATGTGCACCCAATGAAAAAGAGACCGAACTGAAGGGAAAAATCTAACAGATGGATCATTCTCCAATTTATCAAAAATATATCTGAACCAGCCGCAAGAGTACTCCAACCTGAAAGTACCACAGTTGATTATAGACCGTCTCAAACTTTCAGAAGAATTATAACAAAACCAAACGAGCGACTGGAAACGAGGGAAAGAACAAATTTCGTTTACAAAGTCAAGTGCACGGACTGCGACAAGTGCTTTGTCGGCCAAATCGAAAGAAAAGTGGCCACTCGGATGTACGAGTACTAACTAGCCACAAGACACAATCCACTCACTCATATCCGTCCACGAAGACTAAGAGGAACACTGATTTAATCCGGATAACGTTGAGATCCTGGATCAAGCGGCTACGAGGCAGGTGCAGGAGTTCTTAGAAGTCTGACATTCTTTAAATAATTCAATCAGTAGAAGCATTCAAATGGACCGCGTGCACATTCGGGCGAGTTGCAGATAACTCAGCTAACTGAGAGGGTTGGAATTCAAGTCATACAGACCCATAATCACAAATCTTAGTCATTTATACGGATCTGTCTACGGAGGTGAATCATACACATGCACACATGCAACTAAACAGATCGAAAATCTCAAACCGAATATCAATCTTCCAAGATCAAAGGTCAGGCTACCAAAGATCAAGGGGAAAATAGACGTGTCGTTTCCGGATCAAGGTGATCAAAGAAGTTCAAGGCCAAAGTCAGTGACAACCTTTTAAATAGAGAATAACCTCAACAACGGTGCATATGAACTGACGATGTCACCTCGAATGTACCTAGATTTAAACGCCAAGCTCAGCGGTCAGAATCCCATGAAAATCATCCAGTTTAATCCGTCATCCCATTTCTCACTTCCAAGAGACATTCAAAATTTAGAATAGGACGTAAAACCATGGCTATGAAGCACCGAGGGTGCGTTTGTTTGACTACCTGTCTCATTCTCACTGTAGTCTGTGGAGTTATCTGGAAAGTTGAAAACTGGCGTCAAAACCACGTGTGAAGCAGATTCGTAGTAGACGACTCCATAGTTGAACGTATCGTACATTGTTTTGACCCGACCCTTCTGCTGCAGTTTGATTCAGTTTTCATTTCGTCGTCTGGTGAGGTGGGAATTGTCCCAGTGAGTAAAATTTCGCCTAATGGGTGGATATCGCACAAATCCTCATAAAACAGACTGGGAACGCATCAGCAAATGACTTCATTCACAATCCGACCATCCTCTTCGAGGAAGAGACTTGCATCAGCATAGTTGTCAACAAAAAACCTTGCAAATAACCGTCTTCCCACTTTATCGGTCCTCGAACGTTAACGCTTACCAGTATCATGCCAATCTGAAGCAGTGCATTGCTAAAGTTTCGGAAACGATTTGGAAATAGGCCAGAAACAAGAGCACCTTCAGCCACCGCTGTACCGTCCTCGGTTAGCACGATTTCTCGGTTCGCGTAACGTGCGGTGGGCACGAATCTAGTCGCGTTTTCCGTATCCGTTTCCAAAGCGTAGAACGCGAATCCCGCCAATTTGTGTAACACGCCTAACTGTAATTAAACAGATCAGACAAGGCGAGATAAGATCCAGTGCTTGAATGTAACTGCAAGGCAACTGTGAATTCGGGTTTTTCATGTGAAAAAACTGCTGGCAATCAGACATTCCACTAAAGAAACACAATTTTCAAAAGCGCATTTACCACGATCCAGCCTAAGTCACCAATATTTGGGCACAGAGCTTCAACCTTCAGTTTCCTCTGCATTTGACGAAGCGCGCTTCAAACATGTGCAATGAGACAAAAGTATTCACATGTATCGAACACGGCTATTTTACTAGACCGATAGCGAAAGAGAAGCCTTGTCGGAATGACGGATTTCCACTAGTCACAATTAGCTCAGAGTTCAATGTGCTTCTACCCACGAACAGGGTCGGGTGACTGAGAATTGAGTTGATTCATTCGTCACTGGAACAATCGATGCGGGAGTGTCTAACAAAGGGGAATAGCGACCGTGTAAATTACTAGCCGAGTTGCGACGCTACTGTGCAAAGTCCCGAGGACATTACATAGTGGGAATATTCTCATCCGTAAACATTTTGTTATGGCAATTCAACCGTAGCTGTACAACATAAGCGTTCCGTTCAATGGGAACGGAAAATCCCCGGCAGGAAACCTACTGAAACCACGTTGCTAAATTTTGTGGCGTTGTAAATTTGAGTTTCATTTGGTGAACAGTTTTTCGGGATAAAATTCAACTTACGAATTGGATAAACAGCGAGAAATAAAGAAACAATTATTATTGGGATACACTAATGACGCAGCATTCCCGGTGATGATATTTTTCAATCCAAAAATCCAAACCGCACCTCACGTGCTTTTGAAATTGGCCTGGATCATCTATAAAACAGAACCGTCCGGATAACCTTTGACTACTTTGTGAATACTATTGGCAACAGGTCAATCTTACTATGTTTGTCAAGTTACCGTCACCGTTTTGGCTATGCATTTGGGAATTTTGTGTGAATTTCCAGCAAATAGTAACCAATGCTGAAGTCACTTTCTCATTTTCAAACTCTCATCTGTTTTGTCTACCTCAAAAGCGAATAATGAGACCCACCTCGTTTGAGGTGGAGGTCCGGGGCAGGAATACTCACTCGCAAAAAAGTAACTACTAGCATCGAGTGGAAAAATACAATATATTAGTAGGACGTAAGAACTGATACGATCAAACGGACTTTTATGAAATGTACTTTTTTTATTTTGTTTGTTTTTTGACAATTATACCCGCAGAAATTTGTTCCCGCAGGAATAAAAACATATCATTCGGAATCATTCGCAACGTACATACCGGTATTCTAATCAATTCCCGAAAGAAAAGCGTTCACGACATCAGATCCAATAGAAACAGTACAATTTTGGAAAGAAAAATCAATAAGTTTACCAACCCAAGGGCGTAAGAATCTCCTCCAAGATATTCTCGTCCGTTTGTGTTTTCCAAATATGAGATTCTCATTGCCAGATCATTACCAACTTTATTCGAGTGGATTTTAAGAATTTCAGAATTTAACAAATATTCATTTTGTTGTTGTTGTTATTATTATTATTATTGTTGTTGGATATTTTATTTCAGTGCAAAACTTCCCTGGGTATGGGTTAAGAGGTCTTGTATGTTAACCAGTCACTTCGGTCGTTTGTAGAAACACACGAATAGTATTTACACAGATATATTGGGTAAATTGTCATTACGATTAGTTTTCCCGGGTAATCGTTGTGCTCTCGATATTTTAATTGTGTTCGTTTTGTTCCATTAAAAAGGATATCGATTCTCCGTTGTTTTTTTGCTTGCAAGGAAATTCGGTTTGGCCTGTGAAAGCATTCTGCTTGTCAACTCTTCACACTTACGATGGTTTGTACACGTTTAATTATCTTGTCAGTACTGCCGCGGTGCCGAGGCAAAATTGACGTGTGTCTAGAACTAATTGCCGACTCATTCGGGTTTCTCTTCTGCCTGACAATTCAAGGGGATTTTGGTAATTAAACAAATCGTTGCTTAGTCCGAGACAGAGTTAGGGGTCAGAAATTGTTCGTTTTTATCAAATTACTGTGGGCACGAGAAAATAAGCCGGTACTTAGCCTGATCTCAGACCGGCGAAGGCCCAGCGGATTAGGTCGTGACGTGAATGTCGCGGGTTCGAATCTTCCCACCGCCCGTCAACTTTCCCACTTGGCAGCCCTCTGTCGGTAGCGGCCTACTTCCTAAAATATGATGTACATTGTCGTTTCATCAATAAAGGTAGTAAAAGGTTAAAGATCTGGTTCACTGATCAAGGGAATTGGTTATTGATTTAACCTATCCGCTACGATATTCTTTTATAGAGTAATGGATGAATATTACTGTTTGGGAGCCTCGAACTAGGATATGACGGCCGAGTTTCCCCGGGGAAACCAACGGTGTTCTGATCTTCAGCTGTTATTCCCTAAAGGATATTAAACCACGGAAGCTTTTAGAAACTTCTTGGGAAATAGAACAACTCTTCAACATAGCCACCCTTATCGTGCGCCTTTTATTTTTTCTTTACTTCCGTCTATTAGTGAAACAACAACGTACATCATTTTCCAGGAAGGAGGCCCCGGCCAGCAGAGGGCTGCCAAGTAGGGAAGTTGACCGGCGGTGGGAGGATTCGAACCCGCGACTTTCACGTTCGGACGTCCACGACCTTATCCGTTCGGCCAACGCCAGTTTTGTATTTGAAAGCAAAGCGAGTGCTTGATCCGTTTTAATTAATAATCAACGGCCAAACACCCGTTCACAGGTAAATATGTTTGTCAAAGTTTATGTCCCCTCGTGAACAATATCTGATCAAATGATAATGATAGTGCTCGCAAAATTTGAGTCCACGGAAGGCAAAATTTCAATTTTTATTATTACCGATGTGAATAAAAACGTTCACGGATGAGATAACATACTTCTTTGCTCAGGTTCAACGACTTCAGCCCATCCGCATCCTGTTGTATTGGAGTCGCAGAACATTGGATGTTAGGCGTATGAGGTTGGAAAAAGTTGGTCACGTAATGTTTCACGTGACCGTAGAGGTTCATCACGTTGATCAGAATTGCAACTCTTTCCTGGGGGAAGCAATTAGCAAAAGGACAGGGAAGAAAGACAGAAATAGTATTCCAGGGATTATGAATCCGCCCTCGTTAGGATGAAATACAAATGTCATCTCGAACTGGGTCTAATTTCTGAAGGCTAACCTCGAAGCTTACATGAAGACCGTTTCAGCACCGGTCAATGTGACGCAGTCAGTGCGTAGTTCACCTCAAATCACGACGAAACATTTCCGATCTAAAATTCGAGCCGTGTTCAGAACCCGGTGTAAACCTAACAACGTGAACTTCTGGGAATACCAGTATTCAGAACTACGTAAAGCTATCTTTTCTTTAATGGATATGCTCATGTGGTTTCTTCCGCCTCCTTATTTTCGTTGTTAATGAAATAACAGTCGACGTCATTTTCAGCGAGAAAACAACGGACAACACAAGCCTGCCAAGTGGAGATGTTGACCAGCAATGAGAGAATTTGAACACGTGAACCTCGTGGTCTAGGCGTGCAATAGTGCACCGCGGAGTAACTTAGAATCTCTTTACGTGGTTATATTTCATCGCTTCCTAGCTTCCTTCATGGACATTGTAGAAAATCATTGTCAAGGTCAACACTTGACTTTTCAATTCTCACCCTTTTGAATCGACGATGATCATTCACCATTCATCGGTTTAGCATGTTTGACGAATGTGAGAAGCCGTTATCCTCGACTGGATACGAATCTACATACGCTCGGGTTCGAATCCCGTCTGGGTAAAGGACTTTTCACACGTAATTCATGTAAAATTCAGACTATGGCGCTGTCGCTAGCGCAATCGACACTCATATACGACACTTATAAGAAACCATTGGAAATCTGTAAGCAAATGAATCGGGCGCGAGTATTCAGACATGGACAAGACATTATCAGAAGCTGGTGCAATACAATTTTAAAGTTAGATGGACTAATTAAGTGGTCTTGCTAAGTGATTAGCACTGCAAAACGGGTTTTAAATGGACAATACGCCATGAAATCCGCAGCGGTAGACCGGTTATTCGATCAATGACCAGAGTTTGGGGAGAAGGAATAAAAATAGGCAACTCCAGGTTTGGATAACTAGAGATGAAATCTTCATCAACCGGATAAATTTCGCGATCATTCAAAGTAACGAACTTTTGGCCCACTCCCGAGGAGGTATCTTGAGGTTCCGGCTGAAACGAATCAGAGTGGGATAAACCTTCTTGGTCCCAATTCAATGACTCCATTTTTCAACCACTAGGGGGACTAAAACGGGATGCGTGTTTGGTGTGTACATCTGCTTTGTATGCCTTTCAGGGCTTGTGTTTTTGGCTTGGTGTGTATGCTGCTCGACCAATGCAGTACAGAATCCCAACTATTCTCGAGAACTAGCAACCACAAATCGGAATCTTGTTGTGGGAAAGAACCACACACACACCCCGCCTGCTGTATTTCGGGCTTTGGAGCGAGCCTTATTGTTTTTACCGAATGTCATCTTCCAATCACCGTGTACATGAATGTTGTGACTGCCTGATCACCGGCTGCAAATGGGACTCCAAGGTGAATCTAACGGAATCGTACGATCATGCATCAGGTCTGTTTAAAATGAAACCAAATGCCCAATACGTGAGTGTGATTCATCGACACATCTGGTGTTCCGGGGTAGGGCCAACAAACGTCTGGCCGATCGAGTGATTACAATTCACGTAAAATTTTCGTATGGAAGCTCTACACCAAATTTGGAAGAAAAATAGTTGGTGGGTAAAATTTGACCAAATCTAATTTGCTCTGTTTACGTACCGGCAATTCCCCGTAATCACAGTCGGCGAAATGAGTTGCCGTGTCACGAAGCAGTTTGTCCAAACCGTCATCGTTGCAATCTTCCCGATTGAGTATGGGGAAGTAACGAAAAAAGGCCACATTCATTGTCTTGATTGGATGAAGAGCGAGGAAGTTGAGAATTGACCTGACCGGATAATCCATCGGTTCGCCGAAAATCCATAAGTAGTTTTTGGCGGCAGCTGAATACAGTACTAGCTATTGAAATAAAAAGACGATTGGTTGGCGGGTTTTGTCTATCACAGTGACGGATTATCGTGGATTTTAAAAAGTGCCAATTTCTAGGTTCACGGAAAAGTTAGCTGGTTCAGTCTTGTTGTATTGTGAATCGAAAGCGAATAGACACGGTCAAAGTGGAGCTGTGGTTTGGCAAATGCACACTAGCGAAATTTTTCGAAAATATCCAAGGTAATCCGCATTTAAAAAAAGAAACCCAAAATGGGAAAACACTTTACACTTGCAGTGAGTTTTACGGAGAGACGAGGAACAAGTCGGGACAAACTAAGCCGACATGGCAAAAGTTGTGACTCGCTCTGTGTGTACTGGGAAATTTCTTCCGTCAGCTTTGATTGTGGTTGTTTTGCGCCTGCTTCGGTTATGTAATTTCTTGCTTAATTCATTTTCTTCTGTAATAATTGGGCCTACCCATCGAAAATGAAACCTATCGAATTTATCACCGACTATTAGCTTTTGGAAACCCGATTCCACACACTCAGTCCGTTTTCAGTCGACGTGGTGCAGTTTGCAACCAAATCCCACAAGTTTGGGTTTCCTCTCCCACACCCCTCTTCCCTCAATCGTTCGTTGCTTTCTCATTAAAAAGGCTTTTTTAATTGCATTTTGTTGGCTCCGATCTATCCTGCGAAATATTATGACGCACGTTTTCGATAAAAACCGTCTAGTCCTACGTGCTATCGCTATACATGTTGCAACTAATTATTCGTCTTTTGCGTATAGTTTCGCTGATTTGTGCAACTGAATGACAAGTCACCTATATCCATGACTTCCAATAAAAATCCAAGTGGGAATAGGTAGTTCGGGTTTGTTCCAGGGCTTCGTAGTCAAGCCTAGCGTGATGAGATCCTATATGATCAGTCACGGGGAGGCCCGGATTTTTTCTGCTCTTAGTCAGTTATAATAGAAAACAATAATGAGTTCTTCAAGCTTTTGTCTCCCTCACACGGAATATGTCAATCCTTCGGACTGGCTACGTCAAACGACCAAACAATGGCTTTTCGTATTGAAAAAAAGAAGTGAACCGATTCGGGTTTCCATAGCTAGAAGTGACAGATTCGCTGACAGAACAGATTAAGGAACCGTGTTTTTCCCCTGATTCCGTGTACGGAAATAGTGAGCATCGGACGGAGCAAAATCTGGTCGTTTCATTAAGGGTTTGACGCCCGAGTGCAGGCGAACAGGCACGCCTGAGAGCCGCTAGGACCCGATGCACGAGGCAGAAGGCGGTGGCCTTGAGTCTGAAACTTGGAAAGGCACGAAACTACCCAAAGTCATAACAGGTCCGATGTGGTAAGTAGGTGATACGATCATGGGTGGCACGGGGATTCGAACCTTTGATTATTTGGGAATGAGTGATGGTTACTCCACTTGACCATCCTCAATCGAAGTGGACCCCGAGAGCGGGAATCGAAACGGCAGCCGTCTGCCTATGGGGCACAAGCTCTAAAGTGGAGTTAGCGTGGACATTGACCTACCTGATCTAACTAATAACAATGAATTGCATATAGGGTTTACGTAATAGGTGTATATATTGCATCCTTAAGACAACTTGACGGAGGTGGATATAGACCATTTCGATTTCGTTCATTTGGTTGACAAGTCGCTTTTGGTTCGATCGAAGGTTTAAGATCACGGTTTACTGGACTCGTGTTGCTCAGAGAGATCGGACAATTCTGAAATCCAAAAGTGAGAAAATGCTCAACGCAAATCAATACAAACACCCTGGAAATAGTCAATAATTGAGTCCTTTGACAAAACGGTTTTTCGTCGGTTACCATGCCCTCTTATTGCCTCAGGATTTGCCCAGTCAAATAAAAGTTACCCCAGGACCGAGTGACCTAAGGAATGTACCAAAAAATCGATGCTCCATGTATTGATTTTATTGTGAATGATATAATTTAAATAACGCAGCGTTCTTGTTGGCGAATTACATCGACTAACAACACTGTGTTATTAACATTATATCATTCACAGTAAGAAATATTTCACGACCAAACTGTTTCAATCTTTTCTGCCGAAACTGGATGAATTTCATAACTTGGTATCTCGTTCAGTTTCATGAGTAATGCTGACGATTCTGGTGAAAAAATTCCGAATTTCCGGACAACCCGTGAGAAGGCGTAAAATCACCACAAACCCTACGTGAGATCGAATCCTTAGAAACGTGACACCTGACGAATCATGAATGTATAACTAAAACACCTAGGTGACGAGAGTGGCCGGGGTTGAAATAAACAAAAAGTATTTTTTTGAGTAATAACTTTCAAAATAATTGATCATGCACGAAATCATTTTTTTAATTTAAGTTGGTCAACCCTAGTTTATCTTTGTCGGATTTGTCCTGACCATACTCACCTTTTCCAATATTTCCATTGTGCCAAATAATGGCGCGAGGACAATCACGTGACTCAGACTGGCTGTACCGGTCCCGGTCGTATCGATCAACGTGGACAGGATATTACTCAGTGGGATTCGAGGTGCAAAAGCTCCTGGGAAAAATGATCTCTCATCTTCGACAATCGAAAAGTCTTGAGTTGCATATACCGGTTTGAACTTCTGCCCTTGTGAAACAGCCAAACTGGACAATTCCAGCATATGTTTGGGCAAATCTGTACGGACAAAATACCCCGGTGCGCGAAATTCGTGCACCGGGAACGGTAACAATCAGGTTTTCTTGCATTTTGCACAGTTTCGTCAACACTCGAAAAAAGGTATTGTGAAGAGACAGCCAAAGTCATTGCACCAGTGCTGGCGAAGGTTTCGAGAATGGCTCATAGTACTGATCGTCAGATGCAAAAAGAAATAGGTGAATTGTTTGTGGTTCCCTATGACACTCAATAGCGTTTTCCTATCCCAAACAGATCCACAAAGCTACGACTGATATGATCACCTAAATTCCGCCCATTACAGGTCCCCGACTGCTAGTTGTATAGCGGCAAATTTATCCTTAATTTAGTTCTTAGCCCATTTCAGTCACATCTCATTGTTAACAAAAAACAAACTCGGCTATTAAAATAGTCCGATGAACGAGAAAAGTAAACTGCATTTTTACGTCCGAAAGTCAACGCCACAGGTGATGGCCGAAATGGAAACCTCCTCGTTATGGTGCAAATGTTCCTACTGTTGGGCTATTTCGGCTACGGCTCTCTCGCACGTGCATAGTTATCGATTTGATTCCAGCTTTGAAATAAGTAGAAGCAAATGGCCGTTTGTTCGTTGAAACAAGAATCTTCTCGATTAGCTCGAATGGAAAAGTGCAGATTAGGGACCACACAGATGAACCAGTTTTATGTGCAAGCTGGAGAGGCTGGATCGTGTAAACACTGACAGTCGGGCTTCCTCATCAAATTCAACGCATATATAAACAGATTCCTAAAGACTGCTCGTGTTTCTTTACGGAAAGACAATTGTTGGCGGTATAATTCAGGCAATCTGACCTCTTTAGAGATCAAAACCGCCCTTCTTGTTACGGAGAAGTTACCTGAACCCTGCTTACTAATTCCGTCTTCTCTGTTCTAAAAGTAAATTCATTCGATGGCTATTTTCCATGTATCTTTTATTCCGTTCGAGCTGTTTATGATCGTCTGTTTTTGTAATGAATTTAAAGAGGATTTTCGACGTGACAGCCCCGATTACTCGGAACAAATTCAATTTAAATTCCTTAGAAGAAGCCGACTGTTGTTTGAGCAACGATTTGCAAGAAATGAATAAACAATAAGTTTAATCGAGCCGTCGAAATCAAATAGAAACAGTCTTGAAATCCGGTTATTCAATATAAATTAGTTCATCCAGATTGGAGGCCCATTTTTGTATAGCTTGTGAGTCACAGAAGACGAATTCAACCGACACTTCTTTCGGATCGTTCATCAATTATCTGAATATTTTTATCTCAAGTTCTATTCCATTTCCTAATCACATTTACTTATTTAAAATCAGTGGTTTAGGCTGTAAAATGAGAATCAAAAATGCGGACAGCATTGATACACAAACATTCAACTAATGCTGCGTGTTGGTTTCACGGTACCAACTGTTAATTTTGAGAAATCAGTCATTTCTGCAAATTGAATTTACTCCAGGACCGCGTGAATGGCATCGCACCGGAAATCAAAACGTCAACGGAATGAGACCGAAATAATGCGTAGAATTAGAATTCAGATTTGAATTTTTGTATTATGGTGATTGTCAATGAAAGCTGACGCCTTCGAACGTTCATCGGATCCCCTCGAATTGATAAAAAGCTTCAGATAATCACCGTTTGCAAACGCGTTTGAATACCGGAAAGGGTTTTAACAGCAAAAACAACATGAAAACTTTCCAAAATATTACAACCAACTAAGTTGTCGTTGCAAAATAACTAATTTTCAACGGTGGTCATAAACGGTTGACAGTTTACGAACTCAACTGCTCTAAACACGGATCTTTCGTGACAGTTTCCCCGTTGAGAAACGTACGCTCACCGGTTTGTCCATTGGTCAGAATTAGGCCACGACCAGCGTTTTCCAATTCATTGATCTTGTACAATGCATCAGCCCATTCACGTGGTTCCGGCTGGTACCACATCGAATGCATTGTACCGTCCGAAGGCATGCTCGGACGGGTTAGGCACATCGGACGTGGAATTGCATAGTGCAGAATGTGATGGCGAGTAGTGATCGAATCGATGTACCACGAGACGTCGCAACTCGTCAAACTGGCAATCATACGAGCTCCGAGTTCAATCAAAGCGCAGACTGCAATGAGATAGGCGCGAACAGTTAGGGAGACATTTTGCGTGTGCAAGTCCTAGTCACAAGTGCTTAAAGGTTTGCAAATATTTTCGTCATACAGCGATACAGATCGAAGAGACCAAGAAATATGATCGGTTTTCAGAGCACTCTGGCTGCCACCTTCCCATAAACGGTTAACTACGAAAAAGGAGCAAACTTACAAGTGCATCAGGTCATCAATCATCGAAATCCCTGCTTCATTGTACGTTTTACTTAAATCTGACCTACGGGCTATGATGAAAGGCACGTTCCAAACTCGATAATGTATCACCGTGCACTGCTAGCAACGAGGTAAAATATTTGCTTCCATTATCCGGATACGTGGTTGCAGCGAACCGATTGTGTAACAACTTAAACAAAACGTTGATGGACCCGTCGCCATGGTTACGTCCATAAGTGATTTTGATAACTTCAGATTATACGGTATATGTAGATTTAATTTATGATTCTCTATTTGCTGTTTGCTTCTGAAGCTTGGATCACTGAGTTATTAAGTCCGTGAGTAGGGCATGTGACAGGCTAGCAGCAGTCGGTGATAAAAAACAGTCATCAACTGCTTCAACGCTTATCTATGTTACTCGCTTGGTATCATTGTTGCAGACTAACATTTGGTGCTGATTGATTCGTTTTCTGGTATTGGTGATTAGTTCACAGCTAGACGGCCGTGGCCAAGCGGATAAGGTCGTGACGTTTCCACGTGAAGGACGCGTGTTCGGATCTTTCCACCGTCGGTCAACTTCCCCACTTGGCAGCCCTCTGTTGGCCGCGGCCCCCTTCCTGGAAATTGATGTACATCGTTGATTTATTAATAAAGGAAGCAAAAGATGAAAATAATTTTTACTGTTATTCAGGGATCCTCGTTGAAGCCTCTACAGAAATCAGTAGAACATATTCTCAGACAATGCGCGCATAACTTTTTCAACAGAATTAAGAAGACTGTTTCTTGCTTGGATGCGACAGCACCGTGTGTTTCGTACATGCGATGCAGATCTTACCAAACCACCATCACGATAAGTGAATATGTTCTCATTTGAATGCAAGAAATGTTACTCGTTCGTTGTGAGTTCATTTTTAACTTTATATTGATGTACTAACACTGTGCACCATCTTCCGCTAGGGAGCCACGGCCAACATAGGGCCACCAGGTGAAGAAGTTGACCGACGACGGCTGGATTCGAACATGTGATCTTCACGTCCAAACGTCACAATCTTAAGCACCGGTACAACTGACTCGGTTCCCTCGGTTTCTCTTTCTTTCTCATAGACACGCTGACAATGTGATCAATGGTCGTCTGAGAAAAGGTTCTGTTTACTAAGCAATTATCCAAGGTGTTTTAGAAATTAACTGCGAACGATCAAAATTTGTCGCCAGCAAGTCGATATTCGACTTGTGACGGAAATAATTTCCGTCCAATGGGACCCTATACGATCTAGGGCGATTATCTCCAATGTGTCTGTATGACCGGGAAACTGAATCACTTGTTTCGTGGATTGTTATTCCATGCCGCGTGATTGTATTCACCAGAAAACAGGTCAAGAAAGAAGGCGAGTACTAACGAAGATGACAGTGTGCATGGTTTTATCGCACTCAGATGAGGAATATTTGTCTGATTCTACAGGCGCGTGAATCAAAAGACCAAAGTGGGACGAAGTGTCAAATGACAGGTGCTTTGCGCGCAATCAAAAAATTCGCAAGTCAACCAAGTTGGCATTAACTCGCCTAGGCTTTTCTGTTGCTTGCTACAACCACCTCTTCGGGTCTCAGTAATTGGATTAGTGACACAAAATGAACATATCAAGGTGACGCAGGATAAATACGTAAATTCTGAGTTATATTCAAGTTAGCTGAACTGATCTGTGCCGGAACGGATCAAACAGTCGGACTGCGAAACGGGGACTGGGACCATTTTGTTTTCGGTTTACAAATGTGATTTACTACGGCAATTTAATGAATACCCGTCTTGGGGCTATCAGGTTGGTACGGAAACAATAATTTTATTGCTTACTTGGAGGCTGTTCCAACAATCGTTGTGATAACTACAGATTCCTTCTGCAAAATTAAATATCATCAGAGCTGCAAGCATAAAGAAACAGTGGCTGGAGAACGCGGTACCGTAATCAATTACAGTCACGGTTATCTAGGCTAAACAAACTGTTTGATGACTAGAGAGGTGCTCTACGGTCTAGCGTATCGGAATAAGGCATTATGAGCATGCTCGGATATTGCCAGAATAGAGAAAACAAGCAATTTTCGGTCCATCACTTCATTGCGCGGATACCAAAGTGCTCATATTCCAGTGCCAATTCACAAGTGAGATAACTGCGGAATGATACGTCTGATGTTTTGCTATCATTTAACAAGTGGTCACGGTCGACATTTAACGGATATTTCATTTTCATCCCTGTCGGTCGAACTCGGCAATGACAGAATGCAAGCCCGAAGTGAAGACCAAACCGCGAGTGTATTTATGGTGAAAAAACGGTGATAACAATAAATCCTCAGAATTATTCGTTTGTCCCACCTCTGGTCTTCCGCATTTTATGAAGTAATTTCCACTCATTTTCGGATTACTTGGGCTGTACTGCTTGCCATGCTGGAATTTCACCTTGATTTTCAGTGTAAAAGTGGTCTGGTCTCCCCCCAACCCTTCACTTGCCCTCTCTCTCTCTCTCTCGCTCGTTCTAGGCGTGATGTCATACTTTTTTTTATTCATGCCATCGTCCCAGAAATTTTGAGATAACAAGATGAACCGGGTTGTCAAGTCATGCGCACTTTCCGCGAACAATTGTAAACTGTTAAAATATCACTTTTTTTAATTTATTCCGTTTGCGATATTTCGACAACGAGTAATAATACAAAGAGTTTGTTTAGTTCAATATCACCAACGCAGAATTGATTCAACAGTACAAAATCTTCCATCTCGGCGGTAACTGAACCCACAAAGAATTGTATCGTTTGTACTCTACCAGTTGACGTAACAGGCCACGCGGGTTGAGCCTCTAACTGGGAATCTGTAAGTGACATTTTCGAACAGTGTTTGGCGGAGTCTAGTAGTTCAGCTTGCACAGCACTCTATACGATGGTGAGTTATTTCCTTACGTGAATCTGAATTTTGCCAAGATCGAGTAATTTCCATGGTTGGATCAATTTCACATATTAGGACGTTTTATTTTCCAAAACTGCCCGTTTTCAACTTACACTCGCTTCTATAGAATCTGAGTGAAAAACGTTAGCTTTTTTAGGACCTAATTCTACCAGGTTAACCTGAGACCACCGTAACATCGAGTAAACGGTGATGCACTGATTTGGTTGATGGTGTCCAACCACCACGTTGGAAGGCATTGTACGTTTCTTTTTTACTCCAGTCGAATCCTTATCTGTTTATGGCCTTTCTACGCAATCGATTTTAAATCTGAACGCATCCAAATGTTTTCATGAAATAATTAACCATGTGATATCTTTGCTAAACTCACCATAAAGAAACCATGGAAGCACTGTAGGAATCATCAGCAGTGCATATCCACCGCACCCGAACTGCGAAGCGAACCCGCGACGAACGATTCTGAGTTGAACGCCTCAGCCATTACCCTACCGGGCAGGCTCTGAACGGTTTGTTGAACTTCAACACACGATGTTGCACACATCCTTCACCGATTAGCACGGTTACTGTCCGTTAGCACACAGCGATCGATCCCTACTGATAGATGACTTCTCTGCAGGTAGCCTAAGTACGACGAAAACTTTAGATATGACCTACAGAGCTTGGCTACTTGGTATTTGTTAGTAGTAGGAGACTGAATTCACTGCTCATGATTCCTAAAAAGGATGAAACAGCTGTACAGTGTTCCCATGGTTTCTCAACGGACAGTTGAGCGATGACATCATATGGTGAATTATTTCATGAAATCCCATAGGTCTTCTGCTATTTAGTTCACATAGTGAGCCAAACCAACCCCATACGCCTAGGATAGAACGCCTAGGTGTACCTCGGTGCAGAAAAAGTTTTAATCGTTTGTCAGACGCAACCCCCTCTATTCATCGACTAGGAAGTACTATGTCCATCAGAAGGACCGGTGGTCAACCCATTCAAATTTCGTTGTAAAAAGCTTCAAGGAACAAAGGGTAATGCCTGGTCTACTTGGGAGCATTTCTAATCCGAATCAGGCTTTTCAGTAAGTTTGATCATGAGAATGTGGTCTCATTTTATAAAAGCATGTCCTACCCGTTCTCTTCATTCGTTTTCAGATAACCTATCTATCAATTCAATATATTAACATTCAAAATTGTATGAGACTCAGTAGAAATTATCACACGCGCAAAATCGGAATGCAAAAGGAGAGAAATCGTATCCATTGAGCTGGTCAAAAGTGAAAAGTTTAGAGCCGGACATTAGGGAAGAAATGAATGGCTTCTTTAAAAGACTGCTAAGACCACGTCCTGAAGCATAAAGATGTCGATAATTCCAAATAGAAATGCAAAATTCTGAAAAGCACTGAACATGAGCGCCTTGGTCTTGAATAAATTAATTTAACGTGGCGATAAACGCAGTTAAAAAAAGATTTTTAATGTCAGAATTTTGCCTCAGCAAAAACATATGCTCAAATAACATCGAGGGACAACAGTTTCGTTACGGACTGTTCAGTCACGTGATGCACACAAGGAACACACAAACTTCATCTGGACGATCTCAAGTGGCCTTAATAGCATTTGCTTACAGCATTTGGTAGAAAATAACATTATTGTGTTTAAGATAAGGTCATGAACTAACTTACCTTCTCCAATCGCAAACTTCCGTACAGTAATCACCCATTCAGGGCTTTCGTAGGAGCTACTGTTTGTGAACGACTGTTCCAGAATGTAACCCATCATTGGCAAGTAGCTTTGCAAAGCCGCGCTCAGATTGAAAGTTCTCGTGTCAAAATGTTCATCGTAAATGACGCCTATGAGGGCAAACATTTTGTCAAGACTTGCCACTAAGATTGGTTCTACAATGTCGTGTGATTCGCATAAAAACCGATTAGTGTTGACCTAAATAGGGCTACCTGCCTTTGAGTGTCAGTATCGTTATGTTATAATCAACAAAATCGTTCAGTTTTTAACAGCAAAAGGTTCCCCAATGGTCTTTGCCTTTCTTCCAAGGTTATACGTTGCTACAGAAAGAGTGAATATGCAAAGCGAACACAGGAAGTGGGCCTATACAAGCGGGAAAAGAATGCCGCAGTAGCTAACCAACTGAACAGAGCCCAAGTGTGCAAAAACAATCTTTCAACCATCGAGATTCGATAGAAAATTAAAACACGACCACCAACATTCACGGTTGTCTGTCACATTTTCCAGTGTCTCTAGTCAACCGATAGACAGGTCTTTTGAACCCAAACCAAGAAGAGGAGAGACATCTACTTCACCTAAGTTCGTTTTATATTTCCTCATTTCAAGCTGCCAAGTTATCTGCTAGCCACCACGTAACTTCTTCCACTCCGTGAGGAGGACGCAACCTAGGGCAAGGTATGGTAAACGAGTGTTTGCTATACACAAGACCTGACCCAACCAGTTTAGTCTAATAGACTCCATACACTGAGAAAAGATGTTCTCAGAATCGGAACCTAGTAATAGATTCCTAATCTGAGCATCACTCATCCCGTCACTCTATCCGCTCCGGACTTCACCACGTCAACATCGACGCTCGAAAACCTCCAAGTGATGAACACCTTCGGCACGCAAACTCCAGATCTCGCAACTCTACACCGCTCTCGAGTCTGTCTACTGCATGTCTCACATATTTCGTAGATTCGAATAGACACACGAAGTTATCTGCGTGATCTAGGTAGCCAATTTCCATTTGCGATTTTGACATCTGCATCCTAAAGGTCACTTACAGCATCTTAAAATACCTCGTCCCTGATGAATTCAAGCAAAAATGACGAGTTGAACACTGTTTTTGGCCACCGATAGTCACTTCAGGACAGAGATGCATGCATCCCTGGGTTTCGAGTAAAGGAATGACCACCATCCAGGTGGTCATCTGTGAATACGATAGGCCTACTGAGTAAGCGGGCAGCTCCATCACGTCCTTCTAGGAGGTTTCATCTGCCATATCCTGGAAACCCTGAGCCTCTGATGTTACTGGCTTTGGTGCAGTTCTAAGTAAGAGAGCTGAGGATGCACTCTTGACTGGATCCCAGTCAGTGGCCGGCCGTGCGGCATCGATAACCACTGAAATGCAGCAAAAAACAAAAATTACCAAGTGGTCTTATTCGACGTTCGTGGTCTAGCGCGACCTACAATGTTGAACAGAAATGCACCGGCGGTAGCGTACTTGAATCTCGTCAATCTGATTCAGACTACCCCTCGAGTTAGAGCGCCATGCTTCCGAACCACGAGAATTACATTCAAAGTTCGGGAAAGACAAGAACAAATGATTGTCTGCATAAAACCGGGAAGAAATCTTTCTCCGTTATCGCTCAGCAGGCAAGGCGCTTCGATTCTGATGCGCTGTTTTCCAACTTGTGCATTGAAATCACCTGCTACCACTACAATTTCAAAGCCTTTGCTCTTCCGAACGAGAGTGGGGACTTCGTCATAAAACTCGTCTTTTTGCAATCTGGCAGGGCATATCCCAAGATGACAAATAAACTGTGCTTAACACTAGTATTCTCCCGGACGCCGACTGATCCCTGCAGTCTCACGGTGCACAAGCGGCTGTTAACTGAGATCCAGTCTAAAGGGCAGCTTCAGCCTTCGCACTTGAGACTATTCCCATACCGCGTTGACCCACAGCTTGAGCTGCTTCGTCACCTGAAGTGTGCAGGAAATATCCTGACGAGACATCGGGTGCAGTTAGTTGAATTACTCCACTCGAACCCTGAATTCCTGTTTCACTCACGCAGCAGACATCAATTGAAAGTGAGTCCACAGTCAGAGCTAAACACGTCTGTCGATCAGCTTGTGTGAGAGTGCGCACACTGACGGAGCTGTAATTCAGAGACTGACGAGGCCTGAGACAATGTGACCTAGCAGACTGAAAACCACCTACTACAGCACTTGATAACGAATCGTTGCGAGTATCGGATGTGCTATCATTGGGGACCTTATGGGTAGGCACAGGAATAAAACAAAGACGGTTGTGGAGAGAACAAATAGACTGGATAAAGGAGAGGCAACTAATCGTATCCGTCATCCGCATGCATCCTTAGTCATTTCAGGTAGCATTCATAATTCAAAAATTTTGATTAGTACACGATCAAAGTCACTGTCATCAGAGACCAGATGCATGTTATCAACATCCATAACTTCTGTATTTGTGGAAAAGACCGTAATTGAAATCCCGCGTTTGTCGTAACACCAACGTGGTTCCAACCTTGTTCTTGAGTCCAATTCCCATTTTGATTACCGATTTTCGGCCGGGTTTCCGTCGGCTTATCTGTTTCCCAAATCAGATTGTCATCGTTAGTCCAAACTTGTTTAAATGTTTCCGAAATCCTATTTGGTTGCTTCGTGTCCCTACGTAACCAGGACCATTGGGTTTTGATGTGCCTGTTCAAAAAGGACTGCCTGTTCACTGTGACGAGTGTCCAGGAAAAAAATTCCTTTCAACTACACGACAAGATTTGATGAAAAACTTGACAACCTCGAAGCTCTTTGATCTGACTGCCCGACTTCTGTTTGATTGGCAAAATTAGTTCACACATCGAAATCTAACAACTACGGAAATTCCATCTTCCAATTCCCGACTTGTTGTGAAACGTGGCAGAAGATCTGGTGTTCCAGCCAGGCCAAGTTAAGCCAAGTAATCTTACTGTTCCTAAACATTACAGAGCTTTTACCTCGTCTTTTTTCATGCGACACTCCGACGGAAGTTTCATTTCTACAGTCCAGCTGCTTCTGTATTGTATTATATTGTATTGCATTGTATTGCATTGTATTGTATTGTATAGACTTTCGCGTGCAAAAAAATGTCGCATTTCAGTCAGAAACAGTGAGTTTAACAAATAAATTAGGGAAAAAAGAAATTAATAAATAAAATAATAAAAAGTGTGCACTCATTACCTCGTAAAGAATATAAAAGCACTCATTCAGAAATAGTCATTTCGCATTAGGACAGGCTGCCCAGGAATTCGCCCGAAACCCGGTCACGGTTTGTCAAAATTCGAGCTTAATAAGGGACACTGGAGTTCCTATAGATATTGATTCTGGACGGTATGGAACGAAAATCGGATCGTGTCGAAATATGAGACTGACACTTTGAAAGATCAATGTGCAGAGGATGCATGGGTTCAGAAAGAATTT
>LUCM01001424.1:62997-121594 GCA_008360955.1 Fasciolopsis buskii | reverse complement strand
CTCAATTAGATGAGATGGGAGCTAGTTGATAAGTGGCTGATGTAAGTAGAGAAAAGAAACGGTGAAAGAACAGCGCCTTGCAGCAGTCCTGAGTGGTTATTCAATGATTTTGAAGTTTTATCGTCCATTCGTATGCACTGGGTTCGGTTAGTAAAATAATCAGACAGCCATGCTAATAAAGGCCTGGGACAACGAAATATTTCCAGTTTGTGAGGTAGAAGAGACCGTGGGATTGAGTCAAATTCCGACGAATAGTCCAGGAAAGCGCAACGCACAGATTTCACTGATGCGTTTAAGAATTTACAAATGTGGTGAATAAGGGAGGCGACAGCGTCCAAAGTGGACCGGTGTTCTTTGGACAGTCTGATATCCCAGATTTGAAAATTTTGCCTCCAAATACGTCATGGTCAAGAATTATTTCCAAACACCAACCGTCCCATTTTTGTTTTCCTATTCAAATCCGTCCCATTAGACGGAGCGCTTGGTTTTTCTTCAGCAACCTTTCATACTTTTTCTTGTTGTGAGTTGTCTTTCATATCAAAGTAAGTATCAGCTGGTTTTGTTTCATACAGTTGTCAGAAATGTCTCTATTGCAATTGTTTTTAGTCCAATACCTACTGTCCTAACGGATCAATCCGATTCGGATTGTCTGAACGTTTTCTAGGCAATCCGCACGTGATATTCACGTGGTTCTTATTTTTGTTTGCCTGCTGAATTAGGAAAAAAATTTTGAATCCTGAATGTTCACCGAACTGAACGGTGACTTCTGAAAGACCGTTTGATGTGACGATAGTGGAGAAAAATGTACCACTCCATTATGCTAATGTGCACATCTGAGTTGTGCATATCACTTGGTATGGTGACACCATTTCAACTGTTCATGAGCAAGGCATCCGAAAACATGGGAACGTTTGTTTTGGCCATGCAAATACTGAACTATAATACATTTTGTTGATCCAATTAGCGACTAGCTCGGGCATCGTCTAAGTTGGACACAGCTTCATTTTCGAAAAAAACGAAATTTCGTTTTTTTTCAGTGTTGCGTGCGTTTTACCAAGCAATTGGCTTGAACGGTTTGGAATTTCGGTCTGGAATCTCCAGTTCCGATTCTGTTTGGAATAACCAAAACACAGGCCATGTAGTTTTGTATTTGATCCACTAAACTCTACCAGCGTTCCTCTAAGGTCGACCTCAAAGTTTACACACACTTGTTTCCAAACCCATAATCTGCTCTTCAGAAATCGTGCTATGATCGATTTGCCTATGTGGCACTGTTTAATAACCTCTTATCGGCTGTTTTGCATAAAGTGAAAATTTGGAACCACTGACCCCCGATTACATCATATATATATATATATTCCCGACTGCTAATCTTACACAGGATAAAAGTGAAGGTTAGTTTGAAAAAAAATGTCTCTAAGCGAAAGATGAATAATTAGAACAAAAGATTCTCGTCTTGTATTGTGAAAGGGGAGTTGGACAGACTTACCAACTTGAATTTTGTCCAACGCCTGAACGTTCACAGTAACGAATGCGATCAGAACGAATAGATCGTATCCAAACATATCACGGGTTTCCCAATCTACATTGGTCTATGCAATGCAATTATTCGAAGTCGGATTTAAAATTAGTTCGAATTTCGAGCTCGACAAATGTTTTTCACCCGTGACAGTTAGTTTGATTCTGCCAATAGAACAAAAAACGAACAACAGAAGACAGCAGTTGCCATGGCAGCAAAAACAACAACAACAACAACAACAGCAACAACAACAACGGAACATCAAGCCAAGGGCAGATGATTTCTGCCAACAACTTCTATGATTATTGAGAAGGTTAGAATACAGAAATGGATTTGAGTTCATTCTTTCTTTCCGTACTCCGCGGAAAAAATGGGTAATTCTCGTCGAATGCTTTTAACGCACTAATCAAAACTGACTCGTTCAACACGGATGAACTGGAAACCTTTAGCTGATTTTCTTTAGACGTGTTGATGACAACCATCTTGGAAGAGAGGAATTCAGTTTTTTGGAAATTCTAGGTCAGAAAACACTTTATGCATCACGCATTTGACGTTCATTGGAGGGAATGGAAATTCTCGTTAATGGTACATTGTTCCTACCTTACATTTGTTAGTCGTGGGCTATCGAACTCTTAGGCGAAAGGTGATTAACGTTTAATACATCCATTTAGCCTTCTTTTCGAGCTGACGCAATTAATTTATTAAATCATATTTCCTCTGTCTGTCAACTGCGTTTGCCAATCGATTCCCGCTGTAGAATGCCGAATTCGTGCAAAACTGGTCCATACCGAGTACACATAATTCTAGCTGGTCTAATGCAATCAATAAACAACCATACGGAAGTGAACAGTAGAGTCTATTCATCAGCATTTGAGAATTACTATTCCAAGATTGTTTATTCACTCCCTGGAAATGTGGTATTATTTAGCGGTGACTCGGATACAACCATTCATTTGGATTAGAACGGTCGAATGATTTCCACGTTTCTACACCCCAGTATAGTCAGTGATAGACAAAACCAAATCGTCATTACAATAGCCGCCGGTAACGAACCACGATTGGATCATTGACACCAAAGTAAGGCTTGTTTGCATACAATGAGAGAAGAAGAAACATAAAGATACAATTTTATATGTGAACAAACAAAATCACTGACCAACACAACATTTAACAGCATCATTACAATTCAAATGGTGCGCTCAAGTTTTCCTTTTTTGTATTCATGGCAGCACGAATCAATATCGGTCTAGCAAACACAAAGACCAATGAGTTCAGTTTGCTTTATCTGTCGAATGATCTTGTTGATGGTTGCATTTGAGCAATACGAAACCAAAGCGCATCCACAAGTGTTCTCCAATAAGAGCTATCAATCCGGACAGAGCAGCCAAAATGATTGTGAGCAGTGCACCACTGACCATGCTCAGATCGAGCGGTTTATATTTCGGTTTGTTCACACACGTGTTAGTTTGAAACCACCATTTTTTTCGCAAACGTTCAATAATTCCGGTCTCCATCATGTGACGCATACTCGATTGATCGATTCGAAAATGTTCGGTATAGGGGAGTGAGGATATACAAGTTTCGTTTTCACTTGAGCATATACATTAGCAGAAAGAGAATAGCACCAGAAAATCGTGCAAGTTACTCCGATTTGCCTTTGTTTTGGAACAAGGTATCATTATTTGACAAATGGGCCTTGAATAGGATCAGTAATGGCAAAAAACAATAATTTAATGCTACTGAAAATAGTCCAGCTTTTGCTTGGGTTGAACGACATCTCGCATTCCTCGGACTTAGCAGAAAACCGGACGACGGGGCCATGTCTGCATTGTTATTCTGTCGAGAACACAAGAGTTCAGTGTGTGCCTTTCCAAAAGCTAAGCAACGCGATTTAACAAATCCCAGTTTCGGGTCACAATCCAATGTCGGGATTTGATTATTTAATTGGGACTAAAGAATCCTAAACCTTTGTAAATCGTTTTACAGGAAAACCTATAAAAACCTAGGTGGAAGTTAACATTCTCTAATTTGTCTGTCACATTTCCAAGTAAAATTTTGACAGCTACCAAACCAGACGATTATCGACAGGCTAACTGAAACTTCTTCATAATGAATAAAAACCTTTAATGTTTTAGTCATTCACTGCTTAGGGGTCTGGGCGAGTTTTTAAATCACTCAAAAAGGCCTGCTAACAGCTCCGATCGGATCTTTGAATCTGTAATAAAGTACTATGAGGCCTGTAGTTTTGTCTGAGTTGTCTTTTAGAGTACGCCTATTTGACTCTTGCCTAGATTTTTATAACTGTCCACTCAATCAAAATGCTTATTATCAAACACCTCGATCGGTTCAGTTTATCGATATTTGACTCGAATTTGCACGTTCAGCAATCAGTTCACCAACTTTCACATCAATCACTTTGGTAATGGAAAGCACTCTGCAAATTATACTACCCTGTTTTCATCTGTTTCGTGTAGTACACATAGTAAGTCATGTGTGAAGCAAAAACTGCGACCCATGCAACCTGCCAGTTGTTTGAATTTACTGAATGAACTCTGTGTTGAATTTTACGCGGTCAAGTTTGTTCAGATGTCACCTTCAGTGACAGTCGTAAGCGCCTGACAGCTATGGAACGCAAGACGGTACTGCATCATTAATTAGCATATGTATACCTATAAATATGTGTCCAGGAGTAGCGTGTGTGATTAATGTTCCTATATTTGCCTGACAGTAGTCCCATTTTGCATTTTTTTCGCGTATGTCACTGGTAACGTGGTTGTCCTTACACTCGCGAAGTATCAGATTCAAATTTCCCTCTTACTATATAGCTCATTAGTTGTGTCGAGTCATCGTTATGCTCGGGGAATTTCAAGTTGAAGGCGAATGAGCTATTATCTGCGTCATCAAATCCCGACAAAGCCAATCAGAATGAGCGGATTAGATTTGTTCAGACGTCTTCTCCAAAGATAGACAGCAATGACGCAATGGTGGGGCATACCTATTCCGTTTTAGAAGGCGAGAATTCAGAACATGGGCACGATAATGGGTGTGCATTGCGGATTTACTTCACTCAGAGGGAAACTCGAGTGTGCTGTTTCCGTGTGTAAAGCTAGCCGGATAATCGGAGGTCTGTGCGTGAAGCATGTGACCCTGAAAGGGGTCAACTAAGCAAAATATTTCATTCCCACTTCACTAAAGAAAATAGTTGCATGATCAATGCTTATTCCGTGTCTATCCTTGGAGCTAATTAATCGGAACGCCCAGCAATGTTTTACCAAGAGTGAAACCCGAGCTGCATGATGTCTGTGATATCGCACGGAACAGCAGCTATCTTTTGAAATGTTATCGGTCGAAGAACTGAGCATTATTTAGACAAGATAATAAGTCGGCATTTGTGCGAATTTCTTGAGGTTACGGATACCAAGTGACCAGTTCGCTCAGATCATTGGCGAAGAAACTGCTACGGATCAGTCCTAAGCTAATGCCACTGATTCAATGACAGGAAGGATGTTTTTCACTTCATATCCGTGCTAATTCCTCTCACCAGCATCGTTGGGATAACATATTCCCAATCACTACAGTGAACATTCCCTTCTAGTCTGAGCACTGATTTACACTGAAAATGAACGGTTTTCCAAGCACTAAAGTATGATTTGATTTATTCCGCTCTGTCAGCCTGATCCGCGTAAAGGATGCAAGTATTCCGAGTCTAATACGATTTGTTTCACTGATCTCTGTAACAGCATTCCGTTATGAGGTAAGATTAGTGGCCACCGACGTGTACCAGGCATCTTTCCCGATCAGTACGCGTTACTCGAAAAGACAAAAACTCGGGATTTCTTCGATCATGCAACATTAGGTGCTCGGGCAATACTGCATCTTCTTTTGGGTTTTCTGTGACTCATAACTACGGCCGGCCATTTTCGATACCCGAGTGGAGGGTGCCAGTATGATAGTCTTATGTATAGAACATCAGTGAATTTTTTGAAACCTGAAATTATAATAGCTCCTGTACATAATGTAGCGAACCGACACGAACGATTCAACGAGATAAACAGGTTTCTCACTCCATCCGAAATATGAGTGTAAAGAGTTCCGAGGTGAAGTTTGAACTAGTCATCTGCATTTCTCCTTTTTTTGTACCATCCACACATTGCTAACTGCTTTCTGTGGGGCAGATCTCGTTTTTTTGCTGTTTTGCATCAATTTGACTGTGGCGTCGACAACATGGACTCTTGCCATTGCCACAAACGTGTTTGCTGTTGTTTGACTGAATGGTTTGTTGAACTTCACCACATGATGTTGCACCTATCCGCCAGTGACTTGCACGGTTTTATTCAATCTTCTACTACTAAAATATACCAAGTAATCAAGCTCAGTAGGTCATGTCCAAAGCCTTCGTCGTACCTAGGCTACCTGCAGAGATATCATCTATCAGTAGGGGTCGATCGCTTGAGCTAACGGACAGTAACCGTGCAAATCAGTGACGGATAGGTGCAACATCATGTGGTGAATTTGAACAACCCGTTCAGAGCCTGCCCGGTAGCGTAATGGCTGAGGCGTTCGACTCAGAATTGTTCGTTTGGCCCCGAGTTCGCGTCCCAGTTCGGGCGCGGTGGGTATGCATTGCTGATGATTCCTACCAAGGATGAAACAGCCGTACAGTGCTTTCATCGTTCCTTTATGGTGAGTTGAGTGATGATATCACATGGTGAATTATTTGTTTGACGCTCTTTGTCGTTCACGTGATTTGTTGTCAGGTTGCTGAGTATCGGAGCCCGAAAGAAGCGCTGTTAAGATTTGATTGTTGTACGTAATTAATTTGTTCCAAATAGTACCGTAGTAGTTTGGATCCGTCTTTGTGTTGATTTGGGTCAATTTGTTCGTTACGCGTAGCTCAAACGTTCTGTCGAAGGGTTGCAATGAGATTAACTAGCCCCGGTTAAGTGAATAAACTGCAACACAGAAGAGCAAAGGCAAACTGAGATTAATCCATATGTGGTATTTACTACACACCGATATAAATCTGGGCGACCGTATACTGTTGCAGAGGCAAGCTAGTCAGAAAAGGAGTGGTAACCATGGGTGCGGACAAGCTAAGGCCTTAATCAATAAATAATCTGCCGATCGAAACCAGTAAATTGAAGTACAAAATCCTACCACGAAATAAAGCAAGATTTGTAAACATGTGCAAATTTCGTTCTTGATATCACAAAATGGATAGCCAATAATTAACTGATCTTTATTTATAGGCTGGCCATTACAAAACAGAACAGGTGAAGACTAACTCAAGGTCGAATTTCCGTGTGCCCAAACTAAATCGACTTACTATTCGTCCATTGGTGGACTGAAACTGACTTGGTGCAGTGTGGCGAAACCCAAACTGCTATGCCATTCGAAACTGTCAGCCAACACCAAACGACCACAATGATTGTCCACCGCGTGCCGTAAAAAATACACATCCCCAACCAGAGCGGTTTGGGGATAACGGAGTACCAAGTCAGTCGCAGCTGACATGTTCCAAGCTTGATGTCCATGGAGTAGATATTTTTCATATATCCGACGGTACGGGGATCCAGGAGCCGAGTTCTATTAATCGGGAAATATTTGGCGGAGAAAAAAAAATAACACATGACAAAATTGCAATAATCATTAGCGACAGATGGATGACGGAATTCACGAATGCAATCGATCGGTGGACAATTGTAAAAACAAATATCCCTAAATATATTTAGCTGGTGCAAACTCTAACTTTCGTTTATCAAGGCATCTTAATTCCTTACTATTCTCATTTTGTTCATTCCATAGTCTGCTGGTAGCCATCTCACTTACATTTTCAAGTAAATCTTTGCGGTCGGGGCTGGACGGACCCTCGGATAACTTTCTAAGTATTAGGGAATAAATGACAAAGATCAAGCTACTCAACAAGAGGGTATCACAATTTCAGTTCCATTGTGAGGATTAATCTCAAGCCTAGGGACAAGAAATCTTTAAATGCGGACGGGTATGGAAAAGCTCATCTGCGCACAGATTACATCGCACAGACTGACACGGAATCGTTTGTCTTGTAAACAGACTTATTGGAAATGATGCTAGAAAGCCATCGTTTGCTACATTCAACCATATCGCCTACAGTCTCCAGCTGTCACTTTAGGTTGCCTCGTAGACAGCAACCCAGTACCTATTCGGGAAGGTCCAACGGGTAATATTTTACCTGTTCTGTTGCTACATCATACACTGCAGGGGACAGAAACAAAATGAACCTAATACCACTGCTTTTATGCACAGGATATTTCGTCATTCGGCCCTCATTATCGATCGTTTCGAGGTCACTAGTAGGGGCTAAACTTTTGGGGTTCATTAGTGCAACAAACAATTCTGAAAGTGATTCTCTGCTTCTCCGTCCAAATCACTGTTTGTGATGAACAAATAAATATAGTCAGTGGATTTAAGTGTCAGGCTCTTGATTATAAGCGACAGAGTTGCTTAAATAAAAGTCATATCACGAAGTGCGAAGACCAGGATAGCTTTCGTAACTGGTGAGGTCAACATTACATGCGACTTTCTCTTAATGAAAGGGAGAACAGTACCTCCGTTCATAGTTTTCCCCTTCACGGTTGTAAAACCAAACCCCTATGAAATGGAGATGCCCGGAAATTTTCAGGATGCGACCACCCATATCTCCAAAACATTGTTTTGGTGTGGCGGGAACATGGGACAAGCAACGACAACGTTCATCACCGTCGGTTTTTGCGTGCAAATAGACAGACGTCCTCTGGGTGAATTAATCGCTCAACATCTCCTTCAGTGCCATGGTCACTCATTGCGTTTGCCTCCCATCGTCTAAGTTATTGTGCTTTTTACTAGTGCTGGTTAAAACTGTGAGGAACGATGCAACAGCCGGACTATGACTTGTCGAAGAGGTAAGAAGAGGTTAGTCTCCATTTTAGTCTCTTCTAACGGTCCTGGCCTTCCCTGGTTAGGCGAAGAGATGAAGATCGTGGTTTGTTTAGAGATGCCAACAGGTACGGCTCACAATTTGTATTGTTCTACTTAGGTGCTCCTGTATTTATCTCGCAATTATTTTCAAGCATATGTATACATATGTATGACTGTGTTACATTCAAAAATTCCCCCTTTTAGTGCTCTTAGGGTTCTGGTACCTGCGAGTTATAAAGTGACATCAGTAAATTTCATAAATTTACTTAGAAGTCCCCTTATCATATTTATTTGTCGATTACAATAAGATTAGTTAAACAAGGGTGACCTTAGATGTCTAAATGAAAGCATCCGAACATGACAAATAAAATTTCACCGGAACATGAAAATTTCTTGAATGTTTTGGGAAAATTTCGAGGACCTATTGTACTTTGCATTTATAAATGACATGAAACTCACTAGCCCATCAGAAATACTCATTTTATCGAGTGTTCTACTCGCGATTGCACCTTTACTTATAATTTCAAGAAAAATATTTAACTGAGACGTTTTGCGTTAACCGGGATCGAATAATCGTGGTCTATGACGAACGGAAATATTTTCGTTTAGGAACGATCTCATTTAAATCAAAGAGGGCTTTGCTTCGAGGTCATTTAAGCGAGCTGCGTTGGTCCTCCAGGCCGTTATAGTGACATTGAACCAATCAGCAAAAAACGGTATCTTTCGGTACCCCAGTGTGCTACATAGTAAACTGGTTAGAAATGTTTCTAAACTAAAAAATCACAGTTCATATCATATTAAACGCATAAATTGCGCCAAGAGCAGAAGTTTCTTGGAGGCGTTCACTCACATCCGACAGCGACCCCAAAGTTACAGTGATTCATGCTGAAATATTACAACGCAAACTTTTTCTTTAATCACGGTGCCGAATTTTACCGATATTTCATGCACCTTTGTCCAGAATAATCCGAATAGCATTTAATCGCTCAAAGTGTCAAAAGATTTAAAGTATGGGTTAATCGCACAATAAATCGGGATATATAATTATCCTGCGCAATAATAGATAATGAACGATGCCTTAATCCGGCGATCCTTTATTTTGTTGATGGATACATGACCTTTGCTGACCCAAAAAAACACTTTCATAATTAACATTTCTAGAAAGAAATCCTCCACGAAAATTCATTGCTCCTTCCTATTCCCTTGGAAGTTGTTTGCTTCTGCACAAATAAAATGAAAAAAGCCTAAGAAACAGATCAAAATGGTGTGCTCTGCAGATCGACGGAATTTTGTCATTGTGGTGACGGAGATATTCCCTTGTTTCTTTGATACCAGACTAGGTAAGTAATCCACTGCGTTTCAGAAAGAAGCATCGTGTTTTGTCCTAACGGAATTTAATGAACATGTTATCTTGAGTAGAGTTGTATTCTTTCAGATTGACATAAATGGAGTGAAAGCTCATTTTGGTCTAGAGTATGTTTTGAACAAAAAAACATGCCACGATCTAAATCTTAACCTCATCCAAATTGCGTTTCATATCCTGATGTGATAATTCAAGTAACTACCTAACTGATCGATACTGACCTAAAATCCCCAAAACTTCGTTGACTATGGTGTAAAATGTTTCTTATCGAAGATGCTGGGGCCACATCAAACTTCAACTATTTACCTCACTATACTGTTCCCTACTGACGTGAAAAATGCTCATATGGTGTTTGGTAAATGACGTTCGGCAAGAGCTGAAGATATATACGTATATATGTCTATATAGATATATATTTAAATGTTACGAGAACAGCTACAGACTTGCGGGAATGACTGATCACTTGAAATCCGATTGCGACACTTTAGCCACTGGTTATGAACTAGTCACTATCGTTCATCATAGGGCCAGAAGATCGACGAATACACCGTGAGCATGATCTTATTTGATCAACGCTTGTGCTAAAATTTCTACTCCGGCGACTAAAATAAGACCGGCCTGATAGCAAGTCGGTTCTTCGGAAATTAGCTGAAAATTTAACAACACCGTTCTAGTGAAATCTAATCACGTGAAACCGGGAAAACCTTCACGAAAAAAAAATTAAAAGTTTCACTATCAAACGGGGAATCAGTCTGCAAGTCTGCATTCACTGTTGCAATTTTTCCAAATAAAAACAAGTGAGATTTTTATTATTTGAAACTTTTCTTAGGTGATGCCGAACTCGCATGTTAGCGCATTTCAATTTTGCCAAACTATGCTACCGGACGAAGTCAAGTACTTTGTAAACTGGCAGCGTATTAGATAACGAGTGATTGACCAAAAATGTCCGAGACAGACCTTCTGATCAGCTAGTTGCTCCCGGCAGTTGTTCTGAATAGTACGGTGGTTTTTGAGTACACGGTGTCCGAATTGCAACGATTGGCTAATAAATAATTTGTTGTGCCTAATAAACAATAAACTGGCATGGTTAATTGAGCGGAAAACCATTTAACATTGTCAGAATGATAAATGATTCCGGGAAAAAGTAGTTTTTGAAACAAATTCTACACTCGGCAATTGCCAGACTAGACGATTTCGCCTAATCCAACGAGTTAAGTTTATCAATCTAACTGAATAGTTTCATACATACTTGGAACATACTATACTGAGCAGTTCCACGAATAAGCAAAGGTTGAACAATACTGCTGATGGCCAGTTCGTCCAAATTTTTCACCGGAAGTTCGACAACCTCTTTGGTTAAATTGGCCGTGATATCAGCTTGCCAGAACGAGTGCAGCATTAGTAGTGAGATCCAAAAAACCAATATTACAATTCGACCGGAATTGCTCGTCGGAAGCCATTCCGCTCCTGTGGGACCAATTGGATTAGGAGAGGACAGTTTAGATGTGGTTTGTATTTCAAAAGACAAATACATGAGCATACAAAATGCAGATAATGCAAAAGAATACGAAGGTGGAAGCTCAAGGTGACCTAAGTGAAGCGGAACTAAAGAAGAAGCAGCACTACAGATCAGATGACAATGCTCAACAAATCGATTGCCACGCCAGTGGTAGACGTTTCTACAAAAGCCAACTATGTAAACAGCATATATGTTCCCCCTTCCAAAAAATATACCCTTCAGTGGACCTATTCAGTGAGCGACTCGCATTGGAAAGTGGATAGTGTAGGAAACTTGGCCGTTTCACTTGTAACCATCAGTAGTCAGACTAATTTCAAACACATGATCACATGTTTACAATAGTCTAGGATTTGGGGCAAAGATATCCCATGTCGGGCGGCTCCAATGCAGCTCTGTTATGCTTTAACCGAAGATTAGTTTCCAACTTCGTAAGTAGCTCATAGAAATACTTCATCAAACAGAGCACCTCGTAAGAAAATTTGATCAAATGATAGAAATGACAGTAGTCTACCTGTGTAATGAAATGTGTTCTACCAAATCTCAGATAGATTTAGAACAAAACCAGTTGTCATGGTTCTTTGTAATTGATCAGAAGTCATCCATATCCTACTCAAACTTTTCTTCATGCATGGGTTAGAAGTATGACGAGTTTATGATTTTGAATCTATTCACCTAAAGCACTGCATTTTAAGACGATGTCACTGAAGAATAAAAAACGAAAGCGAGCCGACGCCCCGGAGACGAACGCAAAAGTTTGAAACGTTTTCATAAGCACTACTCGGATTTTTCAGCACTTCGACACAAAAAAGATTGTGTTCGTTTCAGCGAAACTATTTACTAAGTGAGTACGTTTCAGGTTATAATGACTTGCACGCTATATCGAAGTAAGATAACATGCGAACCCAGGACTGGATAGAACCACAAAGGAACAGAACAAACTTCGGGTCAATAATGCGATTCCCCGGAGCCTCACGGAAATCATAGCGAAAACGGGATGTCGAGGTTACGAATCGAAAAGATTTCTACATCGTCATCTTGTTCACGTGATGTGCAGCACAGTGTTGCTTTTAAAAGTACAGTTCAAAGACAAGGTGTGCCGACCAAATTTTTGCTCCCCAGGTAACATATCTAGTCAGAACACAAACAGGCATATGGTACTAATGATCCCCGAACAAGCGGAATAAAACGGTCGTGTATCCTTTCTGAGTTTTTCAATGCTGACTGCAGCAAAATTATCCCACTTTCTGTCCGGCCAATATTTATGTCCTGCAGCCATCACTACTCACGAGTAGCATGACCATTTCGAAATCTAAACACGAAAATTTCACTTGATGGATAGGTCCGGAAGAGACCAACTATATAAGACTGTTAACGAAATCATTTCGGCCGCCTAATGTAACATTAATACCACAAAGTTCCGAAGTTCTGAACGGAACCCAAAACGTTCAAGACACAGCAGAGGATTACCCTGAGGTGTGGCCACTATACCGGTGGGAAGCTGAAGAAGTCTTGTCCAGAGGGAATGGGGCAATTTTTCCCCATGTTTCGAAAAGTCACGTAAGATTCTGAGAACATGGATCTGACTGAATATTTCCGGGAACCAAAAGCCAATTTTAACGAACGCTTTTTACATAGTGGACGGAGAGTCTATCCCAAAGCTTTCTAGGGAGAAGCAACATTTGACTGTTGGCAGTTCCCTCAAGATCATTCGATAAATAGCCTGGCTTTCCAAATGGCTGGCTTTTTCCATAAACGATTTGACACAAATCCCCACATCTCTCCACCTCTGCGCAGAATCACTGGTTCGCGCAGCAGAACTCACCTTGAAATAGGAAACTTTGGATATAACCATAGAGATTACCGGATAGTGTTTGATCTGTCCGCGGGTCGAAAGACTGATCCGTTCTCTCCTTTGTAACCGAACTAAATCGACGAAACAAATGCGCCACAGATGCTGCTATCAGGAATGAGACTAAAATTAAAATCCAGACCACAAAAGAAAACGGCCGGGTCATGAGAAATGCGCCACTTTTGACAACCGATCGAGACATGAGAATGCCTACTCTGTCATCCATGAACGAGGTGAGAAAGTGCACCACTTTTGAACGTTCTGCAGTCAGGCTCAGCGGAGTGGCGATGAAGTCAATTCTCTGGAAAAAGTGAGGATTTTTTCCGGAATAAACAATGTACACATAAACATATGTGCAAATTTTACACGAGTATCTCTTTAATACAGCTTTACATAAAATTTTCAGTTTTCTGTTTCGTTATTTTATGAGATATCAAGACAGTGAAATGTCACAGGATGCAGAAGTTATTTTGCGACATACTTATGAGACAAGTGAATTTGCTCAATGCAGTCAATCGGTAGTACAGAACATCATCCAAACTGTGTTCCTGGTTGTTCTGCATAACCCTAACTCACACTCAACGAAAGTGATCTACCTAGGCTCAAGGCTAGCTGAATTTTTTAAGTAATACAGAAATACTGAACGAATTCGTTGTCACCATCCGCCTATTTAACTCAAACGTGTGAACAGTCTTCGGTATAAATGTTTATAACAGTAACTCATAAAAAGTGAAATAACAAAGTGCAATCAGCTTGACTGTCGTTTCCAAGGACACACACCAAATCAATCCAGGAAAGTTGAAGAACCTGGCTATTATAGTAATGTATGGTCGCATTAATGTCACAAATGTTCTCACACTGACAAACGGCATTCCACCTTTCTTTATATGTGACGATACTATCAGATAAACAACCGCCAGACGAAGTGTGACTTCCCAGCTAACAAAAATTACATAGTTCGCCTCTCCCGGAAAATCACGATTCAACCCAACCCTACAAAAACATTTCACAATTCAGATTTGTAGAATGCACCCCGAATATAACTACTGCGCCGTTCAGACAGTCTAGATGTACTCGTTCCCTAGGTGGGTCTTCAATAAGAAACACAGCAACATCGGTGTGATCTCAATTCGACAGTTTATTGCTTGAATAATCATTAGTACCACTATTCTCACAGGAGAGTGAGAATATCAACTCAATCGCCTCCGTGGCAAGACTGAAGTGAAACAGAAAGTGTAACTTTAACAAACATCACTTGTTCTGATGACCTCCGATGACAAATCACCATAAACGCAGGGTCCAATGCACCTGGACGGTTTCAATTAGTTAGTTAAACCGAATGGAATAACCCAACAAGGACTGGTCGGGTTAGTAATACTAGTTTAGTTTTACGATTAAGCAAAATCGAGTTTTGACGAATATGTTGGATCAGATTTGTGTTCAGTTATCATTGGGCTCTTGACGGTAGATGACCCAGAATTTGGGAATAAATAACCATGACTTCCATCCTGCCCTGTATTTGTCACCAACTAGTGGGTGAGATATTTTGCTAAGCAATGTGATTTTAGTTCTACACGATTTGCTTTCACCCTTTTTCGCACAGTTTTCTACCTCAGTAAGCGACACTGTAAGAACGATTTAAAGAAACCGCTAGCAAGACAAAAAATGACATAGACAATTGTTCATCACCGTCGCTGGTCAAGCTGCTATCCTGAAGGTCGCTGGTTCGATTCCTTCCATTGCAGGTCGACTCCTCCTTTCCTGGACAACCCTCTCTTTGCTCCGGCTGCATTTTTGAAAGTTGAGAGTTCATTATTAAAAGGAGTAAAAGGTCAAAAATAAAACGATCAGACGTGTCCGCTTTTTGTTCCGCCTAATGCACGCACAATTTGAGAGATGAGTTGGACTGCAAAATCGAACTTAGTCCAATATTATCATGTTCACTAATTCACAGGTCTACCTTGCTAACTGAAAAAGCCGTCAATCTCACTTTTTAAGTATCCATAAGCATAAATCGTTGAAAACATGCAAACGTAATTGCATACACACGTGCATATATGTATATATACATATATATATATAGATGGATATGAATAATACAAAACGTCAAGTGTAACTGCTAATTAGAACAGGCAACCCACTTTTTCCAGCAAATCTCCGATTAGGCCGGACCACGATCCATCTTCTTCTTGGGTACCAAAGAAGCCATCACTGGATACAATCAGTTGGTAACTCAGGCGGAAGCGTATGTGGGCAGTTGGGAAAATGGAAAGCATAATTATGCGGAATGAGCAATTAGAAGACAGCCCACGATGCTTCCAAGCACGACGTTGATGCTTGAACGATTCATTTGTGCACATTACTAAACTAGCCAGGATATCGGCACGCATTTGACCAAAATACCAGTTTGTGTGCGTCTGTGTGTGTATGCACCGTCTTTGGTGTATTTGCTATTTGTAATCGTCATGAACACACAGTGGGATCTCACAAAGCATCTGAAGATCACTAAAACAAGCATGCAAAGAGACTCGTACACAGAACACAGCTACTGCCTTTTTTAATGCAGACCCAAACCAGGTAGCTTGATTTAGCCTCACGTGCCACAGGCTCGGACTACGAGTGGTCTTTCACTTCGACGCGGATTGGTCAAACGAGAGGTGTCGGAGAGGTGTAGAAACTTTGGGGACCAGGTGATCCTAACGATGTCTGATAATATTACTAAGATTTGACCGTATGATCTGTCACTAATCAATTTAGCTGGCGGTCCATTTCTAGTGAACAACAAGTCACACATGGTCAGTTCATATCACAATTCTCAGCCACTTTGGATCGAACAGAAATGATAAAAGTTATTTAAATTTCGACATTTGCAACCTGTGGCCCTCGCCTCGGCTGAATCAACGATCCTTTTTATCTCCTTACTCTCCCCATCGTCTACGGGAATATATGTGCCATATTTGTGGAAGGCAGCAACTGCCGCTCGAAGGCTTTCGTGTGTGGAACTAGCTGACATCGGGGATAATCGGCCCAGTGGCAAACTTGTTTAAAAGACATAAAGTGAATCATGCGACTGCTTTCACAGTATTTTAACACACCGGTGGGTGCGACTTGGCGACTGCACCTGTGGCCTCCCTGAGAGGAGAAACGAACAAGAACGACCGAGCCACAACCGAGGGTCTCATGAGTGGTATATTGACTTGATCTGTCATGAGTGAAGTACTAAAAGAACACAGTAAGATATGCAATACTAGTGTGCTTTGGGGTGAGGACATTTGCCCACAGCTGTTTGCCCTACTTTTAGTGATATCTTACACCTACCATAGGATTTTCAAATTAACTTTCCTATTTGGACCTAGAAAGTGTCTTTCCACCATTCTGCCTGAGTTGGGTTCTTGAAGCCAAATTAATATTCCCAGTGAAATAATTTACCAAAGGGTTGAAATTTCGTGCGAAGTGCATGAAATATCGCATCAGTTATTTAGCAGGTATTTTCAGACCCGTTTCATATGGGTCACGTTTTTTTACCATTGTAAGTTCGCATCATTAATCATCAGCAACCTCAAAACACCAATGGACAAATTCTTCCGTTCGATATTTCTTTGACCTTTTTGGTTATCAAACAGCTAGCCTTCTAAAGTATAGAAGAAGTAATACCCATCAAAACTTAATCATGGCTTTCGTGGACGTAGATAAACTATGACTGGTATTTAATTTTGTCCCGAACCTATCGGAAATGAACGGACTGTTTCAAAAAGTGGTAGTTGAATAACCTGGCACACAACCTTTGCAATCCAACACACAATTGTTAAGTTGTAAATTGATTTGTAAATTAATCTGACACCTGACTGAGACCTTGGGGTCACATGTTAGCCTCGGGTTGTTAGAACCAGTTATTCTACCTGGGCTCCTTTTCTTTGAACGTGTTGACAAAAAGAAATGGTATGACGACGGGTGTGTCTTCGTGCTCGATTATACCTGCCGGATTTCACTACAGCCTCTTTAGAAATATCAGCAATACCAGAAAGTAAATCAAAGAACCTCGATAAATGCTGGAATAAATGACTGGTCGGAGAACAGAGGACACGTTCAACTAATTAGCATGATTTCTTCCACTTTACACAAAGATTTGCTTCAATAGTAATTTTTAACAGTGCTGTAAATTTTAGAATCGGCTATATTAAAATCAGATTTTCCCAGCTCTTGATTGATTGAAACCCTAGTCGTTTTGGTTCGGAAACAATGAACTTCACAAATTGTGGCAATATTCTAATAAAATGGAGCTCGGGGGGCAGTGGATATTTGCAAAAGAATTACCGGAAAGAAAATTTCTCAGCTAGTATGTCCAGCATATCAATTATCATCCCCGTGGCATTCACCAACACTCCGTTTTTCAGGCGCGTCCCACCAATCACAAGCGGTTCTTCCTGACAGAATTGAACAAGAGAATCAGCCAATCAGGTGATCTGAAATCAGATCAATATCACATTCTATCAGATAACTAGTTTACCTAATAGGACTAAATGTGTAGAACGGTAGAATCGGACGATAAAAACGATCTATACAAGAATTAAATTCTTCTTGCTAACCGATAATCAATAAAACAAAACAGTGGCATACCGCCAGTACACCCGCCCGAATTTCACGTTCCGGAAATGCATGGAGTCTATTGGCGAACAGACCAGAAATGATAGTCTTTTGAAGAATTTTCTGACCCAATTGCGTCAATTTCACCTTGCCAGACATGTCGATTTGTGCGGTGGCACGAAATTGTTTGGTTCCATTCGCCAGTGTTTCTAGCGAATAGAATTTATAGCTTTCCAGTGTATTCGATTTGAGTACCTTGAAAAAAAAGAATAACAATTAACTCCGGTAGTTGCACTGCCAATCCTAATAAATTTTGAGCTTGATGCTTTTCTACTCATTTTACGACTGGCCTGGTGTCGTTCTTTCAGTTGCAACCATGTTTTCGTCTTTTTTAATTTTACTACTAAAAGCACATCCTAGTAGTAAATGCCTCGTCAGATTTTTAACAGTTACCCGGTCCCTAGGGTGATCACCAGTATTTCAATACTTGTCTTTCCATTGTCTTCAAACCACACGGTACGGTCTTGGCTCTGGACATTCATCATGAACCGGGGTTAACCGTGCAGAACAGCACCGAGTATGCACACGTGAGCAGTGACAGTAGCCTCGAAGCCGATGGTGTACTTCTGGCCAATTCTATGTTCCCATCCCGCTAGGCACAGCTTAAAATAAAACTGGGCATCGACTTAACTGAAAATTCGTCTTCATGATCTCAAACACAAAATGGCTTTCCTTGATGAAATCTTACTTCTTTCTTTTCCTTGGTAAAGGTTCTTGCATCGAATTTTGAGCTCGAAGGCAAACGCATGCTTCTCTCAACCGGAGTTGAATAGTTTTAAGTTTAAGACCGAAAACCCCACTTGGTAAAATTAGATTCCGAAGTTTCTATCGCAAATTAAATCAGCGTCGTTTTTGTTGTTTAGGAACACGTTCTTGTTCATGTCATCTAACGAACGACGGCTTGAAGGATGATTTCTGCATCTGTAGCAAATGACTAGCTGATAGAGACGGGCTACCAGATGAATTAGACTTTGCCGCGATCATCTTCCGTTTCTGGATAGAAACAGCCAGTTCGCTGAAAGAGGTACACATCTACTTTGCTTCCGCATTCTGTACACAAAAATGTCCACAAGTGAACCACAATTCTATGACGTATACGCGTGTTGGTTCCGAGTGCGTATTGATTTACCTTAACCTCATTATATTTTTAAGACTTAGTCGGACATAAATTCGGGAACCCGAGTATTGTAACCAAGACCAAAGCTTTAATATTGGCCATATTTGATCTGAACTCCTTGGAAGACGATATCTAATGAACTGGATACGCGGCAAAAAGGCCTCAATTTACTGTGGCTGAGAGTCGTCCTGTTTTTTGTCATGAATATGGAGACTGAACTTCAATAGTATGTCTTACGATGACCGACAGATGATGTTCATTTCCCCTAGATAAAGATCTCAGCAACAGCAAGCTGGATTCGGAACCGCAGGCCACACTAGAGTACGTAACTTGGTCGCGATTTACGATTGTATGATTCCGATACACGGTCGAAAATGGCCATTTAAAGACAACACATGGAAACCTATTCATTGCCGGAGGCAGCTTACCTAATACTGGTGAAGTTATCAGCTTGGAAAATGAAAAACTGATTAGTAAATTTTACCAAAGTTTGGAGCTTTAGTTCACTAAGTTTTATTGGCGATCTGTTTTTTCGATTATCAGCACACGGTGGTTTGTCCCCGTAAAATCCTTCTACAGAGAAAGAAATATTAAAAGAAAGTTGATTTATAAAAAAATACTTCAAATTGGCTGTTTTTGCTTATGTGTTACTGTTGTTTTCAAAGACCGAAATGAACAAACCAATCAACAAATCGTCTCTCTGTACTCGAAGACCTGTGCATTTTAAAACTCCCGCCAATTCATTGTCAATGGATCAAGGTTTTCATTTTCCAAGAAATAACCTGTAGACAATTTGTCAAATACGAAATCCGCGATTGTTTATTACAAATCATCATTTTTGCAATGAACAAAATTTGCGCGCACTTTCATTTCCACCGGTATTCCTATTTTTGGGGGGAAAATACGATTCGTTACGATATCCCCGGATATCTGTTTGGTCTTTGGTTTTGCTGAACACTACCTCTCCATGGTTCTGCTCATGATGAAGAAATGATATCCGCGAGAATTTGGCCTTTGAGTGGTACGCGAAATGATATTCGATAAATTTGGGACATACGACAAAGACCATATCATCATCATTTGTATTAGGTAAAGATTCTCTGCAGAGGTGTTCCTTCGTTGCAAATTTGTAGCAGACATCGTTCATTAGAATAGGATTAGAAGTCTGTCGAGTGGTAGCGGGGGATTTAGTGCAGACACTAAATTTCTAGATTTCGATTATGCTGACGATATAATTTCCAAGAATGACAGCCATCCTTTAGCCTCAATCGCCTCTGATTGTATGATGATCAGAGCATTAAAATATCTTACGCACCATCCGCCAATCGATACCGGTCATTGAAAACTGACGGGTGCTTGTGAATGCATTTTTTTGCTAATCAAAGCTTGCGTCAAGTCACTTCGCTACCTGGATTGTTTCGGCATTCAGGTGGAAACGACATTTCAGTTTGAATCCCAAATCCCATAAAGTTTCCCATGTCCCTAAAACGAGAGGTTCATGTCACTTCTGTACAGGTATATAGCTCCGCTAGGTAGCCCACGGCCCAGCTAGAATTTCCTGGCTCCCTCCATGAGCTCTGGTGTCCCCTATGGACATGATTTTTGGGTATGTTCAACGTATGCCAGGTCGCGATTCATTTGTGACAGTCGGACAAAATTAGAGGTGTGTTAGTAAGCATTCCGTGAGAACAGAAGGAATAACAGAGAATCTAACAAGACATGTGGTCTCGTTCGGCTCACCACGGCTGTGCTAGCCTTCCCTTCGGAATGGGTCACAAAGATATCTAATGCTGCTGAGCCAAGGTTCCGAACGAGAACAGCATCCATGGGAAACCAGTATTATGATCCTTTATGGTAATGCATAACGTTCTACCTACTGAATCTGATTCACTCAGGGTGCATCGAAAATCTGATGTCACATAAAGTGTTGCATGTAAATGGGGTGGATTTTCCATAAATAGAAAAATTTAAAAAAAGCTTAAATGTCGGTACACTTCTCTGTCTCTTTGCTCATTCCATTGTGATTCATTAGACCGAAGACATCCACCATATATATATTTATATACAGAAGTTTTTGCTAGTATCTGAACGGGTAGACAAAATCTCTCCGGAAACACATGACCGATTTCGCGATTACTGACACTCATCGCGTATGCGTACCCGGTACTCTGGTATTACTGTCCACTCTGAACTGATACGTCTCCTCAGAATCTAATTTGTGGGTTCATGATTATGCCTGGAAGCTCGTTGTTGAAGAGTGGTCAGAAGAACCACAACTGTGATTTGTTCCTAACTGTTTGTCAATTGGGCTGAGCCAACCTCAGAAACGTGGACAGGATTCCATTAGAATATAAGCTGTCATTAGTGTTTTCTGGATTGGTGAACAAAACCCTGTATATACATTTAAGTATACATATATACATACATATACATATATTTACACATGTACATATACATGTATCACTCATGACTTTGAATTGCTTACGAACAAAAGATAATTTTAGCTTGCTTTAACGATCACAAACCTTTAATGACTTTTGCCATGAGCTATGATCAACACCGATATTGATAAGCATAAAATCTGAAAGTGCAGACATTGGAAACAGTACAATTGACAGTTTCTTAGAAATTTGTCCCACTAAATAAACTGACCTCACGCATCCAGTTCCGTGTCATTTCTCCCTGCTCGTAAATACTGTAAGGCCTGGCGGAACAGTCCATTGGTTTTAACGCGGCGGGATTTTCGTTTGCCAATTGGGCCCAAATGAATGTGAACACAGCTATGATTGTCCACAATACGCGCTCCTGAGACAAGGTTAATGAATATGGTTATATTGTATGCATGGATAACTGTACTTCGGACTCGACTCCTCACACATGAACCCCAGGTCATCTGATAAGCCCAAAACTGCGGAAACAGCAGACTACAGGTCTTGCCGAAGCTCAAGCAAGCAACAAGCGTTGCATGAGTGACTTCCGCTAAGGTAGGCAGCAGCACACGGAAGCAAATATATAAATTTGCATTCATTCTATTCAGCGAGAACTGGGAAATCTTTTCGATAATGATCGACGTACTTCAAAGTTAGTTAGTGAGCGAATAGGCTGGGAAGTTAGTCGATGTCCCATTTCATCCAATTATGTATAACCTAATCAAGAGGCATCACGAGCTCGTTGAAGAGAACAAAGTGAAATTAATTCGCAAGACCTCAGAACGCGCATTGCGAGAAATCCAGCATTAATAAACAGTGACACTAAATGGTTCCACCACTATCGCTTAGGACAGTTCCGGTCATCTCGATGTGGCATATAGTATCTTCCAGTTGAAAATACTTTTCCTTCGTACTCCGAGAAGATTTAGAATCTCTAGGTCAGTATTCACTGGTTAGGTGCCTTCTTTAATTATCACTACGAGACACGAAACAGTTTAGGTGGAATCAAAATTCAAACGGGGTTATAACTTTTATGAAGCATACCATGAATGAAATATCTCTGTCATGCTAAAGATGGAATTCGCCCTATCCGGAAGGCATTAAGTTTCGACCCGTTGGTAAGGATTTTCTAATTTTACTCGTATGAAAGTGAACAGCCTGAATGGAAATAAGAAAACGAGCCAATTTTTTTGGAAAATTTCCTCCTAGGATAGTTAGCCGGCGGTGGCCGGCCGGGTAAATTCTTGGCGTTTGATCGTGAAGGTCGTGGGTTTGACTATTCCCACCGCCGGTCTACTTCCCCACTTGGCAGCCGTCTGTTGGCTGCGGCCCCTATTACTGAAATACATAAAAAAAGTGAAGGATAAAAAATCTTTTCAATATTTTGCCGGTTACCCCATCCCATTCATTCGTCATCAAAATTAACGGGTCTTTAGAGTGAGGCGCACGGTATTTTCTCCTATTGGGCACGATAATTTTCTCTGCTTTCTTGTACGGTTAATTCATACCGTATATCTGGTAAAACTTTGGGAATTTAATTATTACTGAATTCTATCTGGAGGCTGGTGCGTGAAATTTCGATGGCAGTTCGAGAAACGATCAGACGAGGGAATTTCTGCCATGAAATTCTGATGCAACTTACTGAGTAGTTTTCGATTTGATCGGTTTCCTCCATAAAAATACTCTTGTGATAGTTTATTCGTATAACATGATAAACTGGGAACTTTGTTTATTTTAAAAAGCTCGAAAATTTTATCTATAATATTTTAAATCAATCGATATTTTGAAATCAGCTCCTAAACCGTCACTTTATGTTACCAAAAGACTACTGTTGCACTACGACAACTAACGCGCCGCGCCTAAATGACCTCGACACGTGATCGACAATGGTTGTTAGAACCCAGTAAAGTCTGCATTGCTTTGTGACCATGTTGATGTCTCTACCAAACGCACACGTCGCAGACCTGCGTGAAAATACTTCATATTGTGCCAAAATTGTTTGATCACTCTGTTGAGTTTGCTATCAGAATTTTCAGATTTGTGCTCCGTGTTGATATACTGCTTGAAAAACGAGTTCACAGCAGAATTTCAAACTGGTTTTAACCGCGTAACTAAAAGGCCAAATCAAATTATTGACATTGAGTAACGGTTTGTTCCTGCCAAGAATTCAATCGCTTTTGCATCACCGTCAGGAAATCAAGAAGGAGGGAACAAAAGATAGTTAGTTAAAACAAAATAATCAGTCACAATGTTTCTCTCGGTTTTGGGGAACTGGAAAAACAAACTGTCTTTTAGGCAAACACATCAAAATAAACTGACAATCTGGAAAAAAGACTTGCCGGGATTTCCACAAGATTTATCCCATGCTTGATTAGCAACTCTTGCGGCAACCATCGAAGAGCGTAGCTCCAATCTTCATCGTTCAAATAGGGTGCATATCTTACAAAGCCCATGTTGATCAGTCGTGCCAGTTCCGGTGGCAACGATTGCAAAATTTTAGATATTGGCATTTCTATTCTTTCGGAAAAGATCCACACGTGTTTTTTCAATAGGTTTCGATATTGTAAAATCTGTCGGACGAAAAAAAACGGAGAGACGGCTAAATACTGATCCCAAAACGATCACGAACGAACTACTAAGCATGCAGCTGTTTTCACCGACATCTATGGCGGAGGGCTGTGGTAGTCACTTGTCCGAAGAGTGTATGAACCGACCACTCAGTCACCTTTCCCTACCGGACCACGTGTTATTCAGGTCGTCCTACATCTTTGTGGATTATATCGTTTGGTCACATGGTCAGAGTATGGTCACCTGCATTAACCAAATCTACTTCAGGTTGTGAAATTAGGTGCTGTTCAGCCGACACAAGAATCAAAAATCCCGACTGATGGCCGATAAAGTGAAGGTGAACGATAAAGAGCCAACTTTACACATTGTTCTCTCGTTTTATCGTTCATGGCATTCGTCCTTCGTCATGGTTCCGATGGTCCGTGATTTGTACGCAGATTTAGGCAATATATATATATATATGAATATTTATTTATTTATTTATTTATTATTGAAAGAATAAAGGCAAATTTCTATCAAGCTAGGGCCTACCAAAAATAACCGGTTATTATCAACGTGTTAGAACACTACCGCGCAACATACCGAATGAGTGACTTTCGATAGTGCATTCGTTCTAGACTTGAATCTGTAAGCCAAATGTAGACTGTACTTGCAAACCTAGAATGTTCAATATGCTTAGCCCAGTATTCCGTATCATTTATGATACGGAATCCTGAGGCCCTAAACGAACAGAAAGTAAATGCATCGCTTCTCGGTTTTAGAATCCGATTAATTAAGAATGCATTATCCCGAATAGAAGTTCATATCTTGATTTCCGCTGTCTGTGGTGTTGATCGGTCACTCATGTGAGACGGGAAGGATGAACTACCAAACGTCGGGGGTCAATCTCTGTCTCAAGGTGTTCGTTTTCAACATTCGCAAACCCAGATAAATTTTACAATAAATATGGACCTTTAAACGGATAAAATTTGTGCGTCTAAAGTTAATAACTATGCGTTGCCAAAACCGCTTCCCAATGCCAATCTGTCAAAGTTGAATTAAGGAACTGAGAAATCAGTCTCAAATGATGTTGTCGCTTACAAACAGTTAGGCACGCAAAAGCATTTGATGCGCAGTGTGTCCTGTCCCATACAAATGTTCCCAACTCAACGAATGCACCTACATGTAACTTGCTGAATGATTCAACTATAGTCGGTTCGGTTCACTGATCCAACTATTCGGACAGATTACATGTAACCCTATTGCGTTGTCTCCCACTTTTCCCAGGCTGACTAAGGTGCCGGGCTTGAGGTCCTACACAACTGCCCAGCAAGAGGAAGGCTACATCTGTCTTAGTTCTCTACTTCCTTTATGCCGATGCCAGTTCTGTAAAACGTACCAACAAAAGGATATTTCGTTACCTGGGAATTCGACTCCAAACTGAGTGCTTCACGGATCAATCCATGATTCTGTTGTAATTAACTTGTCAGAAATCAGATCTAATTCCATGCAGCTTAGAAAAGACTTGTTCATGGTAATACAAACATTCGTAAAATTCAGAAATTCCGCATTTTACTCTAGTCTAGTACAACTTTCGGGAGAAATGTGTTGACGGTTTGCGACATTTCTGAATACTGAGTCCCGGCGAAGACATCAGCGACTGGTCTTAGTGATGTGCCTAGCTCGTGACACGAGACTCCCTCGTCAAACTTTCTAACCGACTGAAACCTTTATGCAGTCCGCCCAAATCAGAATGTGACCCATGTTGCACTAAAATGTCATTCTGGTAGCTACATAAAGTACAGAAATCGATCCATCAGAGATTGTGTAACAAAAAATAGCGAAGGCCAACTGAGTGATTTTTTTAAAAGTAACAAAACAAGCCTAATTACAAACAAACCTGGACGCTGACTGGCACATAATTCATGAGTTGATCTGGACGAAATCTAGATAGGCTATTGCATATTCCCGTCTCTCATTACTCTGTAGTCGAATTATATTATTTCCTGTATAACTTCTGAATTATGCCAAAATCTTTCGGGTTTCTGTCAAAAATGTATAGATGTGCGTAAGAACATGTTTGTGCTTCATAAGACTTCTCAAAACCAAATCTGCTCACAGGTTGGAAAGCATGCATCGGTGCACCTTGCAAAGGTACTCATGTCAGATGACTCACAGTCCAGGACGACGCCCAAGAGATCTCGATAGGTCAGTTGGACGACATTTGCGAATGGCTCTGACATAATTCCAAATAATTTTGACATTTCGCCGAATAACTTGGGAATTGGTAAACTATTGAGGAGTTTTAGATTAACGGTTTTGTAATTGTGCGTATATATGAAACAGCGGTTGTAGAATAACAAAGATAGCACTGGTTAAATAGGAATCTAAGTTCAAACGATTTTGTCTGATCACATAGGCAAACTGGCAAGATGAGTTATTTACTTTATTCGAACAAGGTGAACTATTTGTGACTTGTCATATTTTTTGTACCTTTAACTCAACGAGATGGATACAAATAGTACTGAAGTGATACAAATACACTTGCTGTTTTTAATTCATGCTGAATATGTGGTTCCATGGTAAACAGGTAAACGTAGGTGGTTATTTCTTCAAAACTGCTGTTCGTATTCATTTCGTTCAGCACGCAACTCAGCGATCCGATCCCCGGTGCCATCGAGTACAGGGTCCGATCCGTGCCACGAATCAAATTGTACGATTTGCTTGGATAGATATCTTGCGAATATGGTCCACCCAGTGATGGTTGCGATACGACAGACAGTATTCGTGCGGCCGTTGCTATGTCATACGAACCAAGAAGTGATTTTCATATCCCACGTAGAAGAGAGAGTGGTAAACGGTGAATGAGTGAGCAGCGAAATGAATAGGTAGCAATAAATCTTGCAACTTGATTTCGTCATTTTCGTCAAAGAACTGTATAAAATATGCTGCAGTACTAGTCACTTACAGGATGGTCCGTTGGTTAGAATGATTCCTTTATGAGGTCTTTCCATACGTGACAGCCTCCTGAGCATTAGAGCCACATAGTCTGACCGTGGTTGAATCCAAATTGTAGTCGTTCCATTCTTCTTGTCCTCCCATTCCAAATCGGAACACATAGGATGGGCAACGGCCACGTGGATTAGTCGATGGCGCCAAGTGGCAGCTTCGATCATTCGAGCCACGGGACAACTGGTCAAACTGACAATCATTCGCACGTTGGACCGCATCATATCACAAACTTTCGTATGGGTTTCCAATGCGAACGGGATGGGACAAATGTTACAACGATATAATTTAGTTTGAATGTCTGTATGCGTGTGTGTATGTGTGTCTGAACTCTTTACGGAGCTCACGGTAACGCTTCACGTTGCCTGGTGCGTTCCTGGACTATGGGTAGGAGAACAGCTACCAATACTCATGATTAGCCATGAATAAGTTAATCCCAGGCTCATTGATTAAGTGACTGTGGGAAAGTATCAGTAGTGTCGAGGATGGGTTTTCACAAATCAGTCATTCTTCCTAAAAAGTTGCCACCAGTTCTGTAAGATGACGACTGCGGCAGGCTCACAAAATGAGTTCATTGTCTTTTGCCGTTTTCCACCGAACCGACAAGGTATCCGGGAAGGCGTCTGATTTGCTCAACCGGCCAATGGCTAGTCTGAAACAATTTTTCTCCCTTGGAGAAGGTTCCACAAAGACTGGGCGACCAAGTAATACAATACATGAACCACATGCGTGCGTCATGGATTCTGTACAGAGGCCTGTTTTTCTCTCTTCCTTTCTTGCTGTTCTCTACAAAGAATAATAGTATTTGCTTTTGCCCAATAGCGCATGCTGGTCGAATTTTATTACTGGGGAACTTTTTATTTATTTTAATTCCTTCCAAGCCTCGACCATTCCGGACTAGGCAGAATGAAATTCGTGTGAGGATCGACCCGGTGAGCTTACAGGGCCTCACTTTATTCAGACATTGGCCCAAATGACACAGTCGATGACAATCAGTCGGGTAGCTAGTGATGGGTAAGTAAAACCAGCTTTCCAATAATTCTAGGTACTATTGCTTCCCTTTCGAATGCTTTTAAATCCATCGACCGCGATGGATTTTAGTCATGCGAGCGCCCTATGATTGGCTGCGCTACAATTCTTTCATTTTTATTTTGTTGAATTCTTGCGCGATATTTGATTTGATTATGGTCTCCGTTCGCCGCAATGGTCGATCGAAATTATTGTTGTTTGAAAACCGTATTGTTTCTCAACACAGACTGAGATCACACGCAGCCGCACCTCAAAGATCTTATCCATCTAAAGGAGGCACTCGTGCTGGCTGCCAAGCCGCTCTGGAATACACCCTTCCAGCCAAGATGTCCATTCCGACAATGCTGAGTAATAACATCGCTCTCTGTGTACGAAAATGTCGCACTTGTCCCTGGCACTTCAATAACCGATTCATGTTCACACACGTGTCATCTGCACACAAGAATCGTGGCTGAACCCGGATATCGCTGATTCACTCGTGTCGATAGACAGCTTCAGACTCCATCGGCAGGACAGAGTTTCAAACAAGAAGACTGGACGCGGTGCGGAAACATGCATAAACTCCTTCTGGCCTGGCAAGTCTGGAGTTATTTATACGTACTCGCTAAGCAGGAAATGCACTGGTCATTTCGTAACAACAATGTTTCATACTCGGGGATTCCCGGCCGTGTTAATACAATCACAACGAACTTACACATTGCCCATTTTACCTCGCAACACAATATCACCTCTTTTTCGATTCTTTTCCAGTATTTATTAATCCTCTTCTTGGGGATAATCTGCATATCACTGTAAGCAATTATTTAGCTCATGGCTATCTCCTAGCCAGTACCAACTATCTGTCGCTTACGATTGAAGGCTTTGAACTCTGCGTTTTCTTCTCCCATCAGACCAGGTTCATTTAGACACGCTTCTTGCCAACAACCACCCGATATTACTTTTCCTGGAAACTGCGTGCATCTATTTCAAGTAGCGATCATCGTTCGCTTCTGTTTAAGGCCCAAGATCATACTCTTCGGTCAGGCGTTAGCATTCCCTTCAGTGCAAAACAATCGAAATTCCGAGTTGCGCACTCCGTAACCCTTTCACACAAACAACATCATTCTTCTTTAGAAATCCCTTTCGCTCGCATCTACCTGTTTCTCTTTCGAACCGCCGCACGATGGCAATGCCAAACGTTCATCAACAGAGAATGACCAACGCAATTTTGATATTTGCTGCTCCTCAGACAAACAATATTCGTCTCAAATGGCCGTATCTCCACACGGAAACTGAAATCTCTGAGAAGACGTAAAAAGCACTTCTACAAATCCCGCAATAACTCAAGCGTGCAGTATATTTCAACCTTAATAAAGCTTGAATCAAAAGCATCGACACTACTAATTCAGCATCAACTCCTGGATTGGTAACAACTAACCGATTCCTGTGGCAAGGCTTTCTTACATTGTTTGTTGGGAAAGATGAATGCATCGACGTAAAGATTCCGACGGATGCCAATCGGAGCAGCATCAAATCAGTGCACTCACTCATCCGTGCACACAGTCCATCCCAATTTGTATTTGGATTAAAAGGATGAATATGACAGTTACATAGTTTTCGAGAGAAAGAGGTGCTCGAACCCTGCTGGTTGCAACCACTAAAATATACACAAGTGGGTTGGTCCTGAATCAGTCATGTCTCTCAGTTGTTTTTAGGCAGTGCGTGCTGGTGGCCTGAACCGCATGCATATTACTTTTCTCTAATTAACTCGTCCATCTACATCTCCTCCTTCCAGCCCTGATGTCACTATTACTCCATCACCATAAAATCTATACAAATCTTACTGCTTTGGCAAAACCTTTTTGCCGCACTACTGGAGCTTAGCGTCGTTCGTTGTCTTTAAACTGTCGGTGCGTGCACTGAGCCAGGTTTATGAGTAGTGAACACATCCTAAATGTGCGGATGTTCCTCTCAGTCTTCATCATCTGTCGGCCGTCTTACCCAGCGCTCGAAAAAGTATTCTCCATAAACTCAGGTAAGACTGGCTAATAACCAGGGTTGATTCTCGCGTCAGAAATGTTCGAGGATGATTTACTATTGATAAAAATCTGAAGTGGACTTCTCACATTTTTATCTGCGTAAAATCGCTCTGACGTTTGTCATTTCAAATCAGGAACCTTGGACGCAACGAGGTGAAAGAATGAATCACCTGTTTTTTCTATCCTTCTCTACTCTCCTCTGTTATTTTTTCAGGTTCACCTAGAAAAGGTTTTAAAGTTGTTCGCCGAGGGCTGTCAATTATTAGCCGTGTGCATCATATCACTAACTGAATTGTCCCTAAGTCTATGTGATCAGCACCTATCAGCATGTGAGAAATTTGCTCACAAAATTCTTTCTGATGCCACGCATCCTCTGCACAACGATCTGTCAAAGTGCCGCTCTCGTATTCCAACATGGTCCGCTTTTCGTTCCATACACTCTAGACTTAATATCTATAGGAAATCCACTGTCCCATATTTAGCACTCATTTTGACAAACCGTTTGAGCCGAATTCCTGAGCAACCTATCGCAATAATCTATGATTATTTCTTGATGCGCTTTGGTTTTCATATCTTTTACAACGTGAGGGGTGTAAATTTTTTCCTGTTTTATCTTTTTACCCTCACGTTTTTTTTTACCAGAATGAGATATTTTTTGTATGCAAAATTCTACACGATGCAATACAATGCAAACAATCAATACCTGTAACTGAGTGGTTCAAACACCACTAAGTGTAGCTGAAATTTCACTTGAAGTCACATGATCACAAACAAAAATCCGGATCGATTCATTTAGGATTTACAAAGTCACATAACTGAACAAATGAGGCTTTTCCACACAATGTTTCACAACGTTTGTAGATGAATTTTGAACGCCCCATTGTTAGAATAAATTTATTTGGAAAATGTGCGGTCTATTGGAGGAAGGAATATGCAAACAGTGTATTCAGTTAGTCAGAATTTAATCCCTTTGATATTGTGGGAGGGTTACTGATACAGTCAGAAGTTTCCGTATTCACCTGCTACTTTCCGTGAAGTGTTAGGTTTCCGATAGGATATAGTCCGTACGTAACATCGTACTAACTAACGTCATGTTTTATTTGGTTTGAAAATTTAAGTGCACCCTAGCTCAGAGTGTTTGCTGATTAGAAAATTATAATTGTCTTCTCTTCAATTACGTTGTTTGACGATTTGTCTACGAAAAGCCGATTTGCTAATTTTCAAACCGACTTTAATCTTTATCCAAACCAAACCAAACAAACTTCATCGATCGTGACCTATTAGGCGGGTTCGAACTCAAATCCCATTTTTTCTTCACCCAGTTGCAGTCCTTCTCCTGAAACGATGTACACTGCCTGACAATTGAAAAACGAAAGAGAAGAACTAATCGTCTCGACAATAACAACGACATAAGACTCACTTGAATTGAACCCGAACGGACGAGTGAGGAAAGTCAAATTTGGCGCAACTTTCCCCCGTTCAGATATTGCAATCTTGAGTGTGAGAAGTGGTAGTATGCGACCTGAGTTTTGTAGAAATTCTTCCAGGGGAAATATTTCATGATCAAAATATTGGTCATATATCACTCCTGGCCCACGGAGATGCACGGTGGCAGTGAGAAAGCGAGTGTGTGTGCGTGTGTGTGTTTGTGGGTATGGATGGGTGTGCGTTTGAGAGAGAGAGAGAGAGATAGAGAAGAAAAGCTTGACACATCCAATTTGGCGGGGTTCTCTTTCCAAATAGGTTCATTTGAATGTGCTTTTTCTAAAGCAAGCAAACAACAAATCAGAAAACGAACGCATTATTTAGGATCTCAGCGGGAACCTAGTTGATACAACCTTAACAAGAGTTAAAATAGCCTTTCCGTGAATTAAAATAGGCACACTAATAAAGCGATAACGAATCTTTGACGCAGTCCAGAAAGAAAAACTCGGATGTTTGTCTGGATCTTATGAAATCTGACACAAAAAAGTCAAATGAAATGATTGGCAAATTTGGATGCATAGAAACTTGGAATTAACAACCTAATATTCGTATCGGTATGCAAGTTTTACTGTTTTTTCAACAAATATCAGTTAAGCGGTTAAGCATTTTACATCGGTTTTTGAACCGTCTATCGATTCAAGAATTGTAGTTTACCTGTTGATTCTTCCACAGGTTTGGGTGAAACCTAGGCAGCTAGTTTCGCATGAGCACGTTCCACTGCAGTACATAACAACGTAAGGAACAAATTACCTGAGTTAGTATTCGCATTATTCATAAGGAATTGCGAAAGCTTTGGAATAACAATGTACATCATTTTTCAGGAAGGAGGCCGCGGCCAACGAAGGGTTGCCAGGCGGGGAAGTGGACCGGTAGTGGAAGGATTCGAACCCGCGACCTTCATGGCCAAACATCACGACCCTATCAGCTTGAGCACCGCCTGTCAGTAGAGAGGTCCGGTCGATATCCTTTTTATACGTTAGGAGCTCGCTAGAGAGAACAAAGTGAGATCCCTTCACAACAATCTGACTTGTGTATTGCGAGAAACACATGGTCTATAAACACCGGTGAACGATGGATCCGCCACTGTACTTCAACAAATTTTTAGTCTTTTTGATATGTTTCCAGCAAATCGAATGCGAAATTACTTTTAAACCATACTCCAAGACGCTTCGGGATTTCGATGGCAATTTTTATTGTGTCGATAGCTCCTAGATTATCAAGTGATGCTAACAAGTGAGACTCCATTTGATCTAATTCAAGCTGGAATGCAGTCACACAACTCGAGGCTGTTTGTTCGATAAATTCTGGCGGAGTGCCACACTCCACTTTCCTGGAACATAATGGGCATTTTCTCACCCCGTCTATCTTCTTAACATTTCAAGAATATCTCCATCACCAAAATGATGAACTGTTGTCTATCCTTCTTGAATTATATTTTGATTCGTCACAAAGACTTCTCTCATTTTATTCGTATCATATTGGACAAATATTAAAAATGGGACATAATTTTCAAAGAATTCCTTGTTAGAAATGTCCTTTAGCAAGCGTTTTATTGATCCCCATATGCCGTGTAATAATCAACAAAATTAATCTGTTGATCCTGGGACCTTCAAAATGTTAATAAAGGGAATTTTGGAATACCTCACAATCGACAAAGCTTGTAATTTTTGTCACGTTCATTTAGTTGATTCAGTCAAAGAGTAGATTTATTGGAACTAATCAAGTAGTGATGATAACCTCCGTTGCATTATCAAACTACGTAGAACCACACGAATGAAGTTATTGCGTTCATTGGCGGAACCTGTAATAATCGTAACGAAACCCCAATCCGGTTGCCCAGCCGTACACAGAATACCACCAACAAGACAAGCTTTTGGTAACCGGTAGAAAGTATAGACCTCAAACCTAACAGCACTATAAACAGCCTAGATTGGTCCAGAATCAGCGGTCAAATAATTCAGACTGCACTAAAACGAATCAGCTGGGAGGTCAACACCGAAGCCAATGTAGACTGTCATGGTTCTAATTGTGTGTTTGTGCATATCCCCTGATTGGTTGGGCAGCTGCGCTACACAATCTACCTTTGACCATCGGTGCATGGGTGCGTGTAAAACATCAACTCGCCAAAGAGTTTTAGGAATGCAATAATGAAATGAAGGCAAACTCAATTCACAGGTTGTTTTTTGACCGTGTGAAACCGAAATGGGATAACAATCGCTCCCGGCCTTGGTGAATTGATCCACGGCAGCATGTTTTGAATGAAAGGCAAATGTTAACTTACTCTGCGATCAACAATAGTAAGCAAATCGGTATCGATTAAGGCAGTAGTTGTGTAATAGTAGTAGTGACGAATGCACACACCTATGACAGGACATATTGATCAACTCGAAGCATACAACTTGCGTAAACCTGATGTAACAAAGGTAGAATATTAGCACTGTAAGCGTGGAACCCCGGATTTCAAGCAAACAATGATAAGTAGTCTTAAATTTGACAATCTGTGTGAATTAACAACAGATATCTGTAGCAAAGAATAACATTTGGTTCACGTCAAATGTCTTTTCAGGCAATCCACTACAGAATTTCTGAGTTGGAGATACTGTACTGTGCCCAGTCGAAATTGTATCAACGTCAAATATGTATTTGTAATAGTCTGTTTTAAGAGAATGTGTAGACGTGACATATTACTGACCGCCGGTAAAGAAATCGATAATCGCAACCACGGGTTCATTTGTATAGCTAATTCTTTCATTTGTTTACCTAATTTTGGCTTTTCTCGTATAAGATTAATAAGGCCTCGTCAATTGGGCAACTAGTGTATGTCGTTTTGGTGGGATGCGAGGCCTACTTGCCTGTTCATAAAGGCTCCCAACTATCGACTATTTGGGGCGCTTATTGTCTAGGTCCTAGGGGATAGATCGACAAACAGGTAATATCACCCATGAGTGTGGTCGTTTTACATTTAAAACCTGTTCGTATGATATTTTGGAGCGGAATGTACTATCATACTCATGGATTTCACGCCTGTTTTTTGGTTTTCTCCGACATTGGTCCCATTTTTTCGCGTAACACAAAAACACTCGTCTGGAATGATATGTTATTTTAAATCTGGGCACTCTTCCCATAGCCCGTAACAATCGTTATCACGTACGAGACGGTCTAAGTTGTCACAAATTCCCAGTGAAATTTCTTTTGGTTTTTCAATGACTGGTCCGGATAGCTAATTTCCAGTTTGATCGACAGCATCCGATTGCCTCACAAAACTAAGGTAATTTTAGGCCGCTTTTGTAACTGAAAGTCTATTGTGTTACTAATTGTAATTTTGTACACTCTAAGACTGAATGGTCAACACAGTGTAGCCTTGAACATTCGGCAACGCTGAAACAATCAAACAATCAGACTTGAATGTTGTTCATTGAATTTTCACTTCTTCATTCTCGGTTTGCAATAGCTGTTTGCTTGATTTTCTAGGCAATTCAGTTCACATGTCTCGTCCAAACATTTCAAATCATATAATGTTATGTACTAAGTGGACCGTTGAACAGGCGAATCTTAATAAGGGTACGATAAGTGTCATTACGTGCCGTTTCGTCACTCACCGAGAGAGAAAGCGGAAACGCCTGTCATTTGGGTACAACTCGTGGTCTACTTTATACGCATTAATAAAAAACAGTAAAATTCATTCTCATTAACTCATAATAACGAATAAACTTCTCTGGACGTGCGACTCAGATGTCAGAATTTAAATATTCAATCATTTGGCTATGATTCTCGAACGGTTTATACTTTGTCTTTGTATAATCAATGGGGTTCCGTAGGATGTGACAGGTAGGGGATATTCGGGTTGGGCTAAAAATCATACATCATACTGTATTCGCGTACAACAATACGGTAAAAACCTCGAAAGGGCAAAGTGTATCCTTTTAACGGGCTTGCCGGAATTATCAGCTGCATTGTTTATCTAACCCATCTCTATTGAGGTGTAAACCAGAGATGGACTGCTAGACCAGTTGGTCAGCATAGTTATGCTTAGTACTGATATTAGATAACACGACACTGCGATTTTAACTGGTCCATAGGGGTTTAATTTTGAGTAAGGCAGTGCGTGAGGATGGAAAATCTGTGACCCTGTTTACTATAGGTGCAAGGCTGTCCAAAACTCATGAATTTCCGGGTACAGCTATATTTTAGCGCCACTGAAATCGAATTCTGAACAATCCGCCCACAAACCACTTTGTGCTTTATGCATACTTTTAAACGCCTTAGAAAAAATTTCTGGAATACACGGTTCAAGTTGTAGCGCCGTCCACTTACCCACAATTAGGTGATTTGTCTCAAGCCTTGCGGCACAGATCAGGAAAACCAAGACAGTCAGACTAGTGAAATTAAATTTCATGCTTGATCGCACTTCTCTCTTCACACGTAACACAATCGGGCAATTCAATCGACTCTATATAGTCTCAGAGTAACCGTACTCAAAGGGGGCGGGGTATGTTTCCCGCGTGATTACATTTGTCACCCGTTCGTGAGTAGCGTTGGCGCTGAAGGACAGATTATGTATTCATGCGATGTAAAAACAAAATGGCGCGGTCCTACTAATTATAGTCACCTAAAAAACTGACTACCATTGACTCGTGGGTAGCATGCCACTAGGACTGTTTGTTTGAAATCAACCAACATTTGCAATTTCCACAACATTACAAATCGGTGTCCTCTTCGACTGAATTTCCCCACATTGCTTCCGGATTGTTTTGATCAACAACGGTTAGAAACGAAAAACAATTTAATTCGTCCTAGATGTCAATATTGCCTGTTAGCATTTTAGTGAATGTTGGTCAGAACAGTCGGGAGCACAAGAGTTTCGGGGGAAAAAAAACAAATCCGAAACACCATTTAGATTTGTACGCATCATCCGTTTTATTTTGCGAGGGAATACAAGTTCACAAATTAGTCGATTTGGGGACAATTTTGTAGACAATCCCCCGATAACCCTTCCCTTCCCAAAGCCAACCATTGTGAGCATTAGCAATGAATGGGCGCAAATCCCGCCGGGGTGGACGAAATCCACGATTGATTTAATCCAGCACTTGTCAAAATCTGTGGATTGTACGGGTCAGGAAGTCATTCGGATAATTAGCAAACATTCCAATAAGAGATTCATTTCATCTTTACCTTTTATCATTTACAGCGAGGGGGCCGCGGCCAGCAGAGGGCTGCAAAGTGGGGAAGTTGATCGACGGTGGGAGGATCCGAACCCGTCCAAACGTCACGACCTTACCCGCATGAATGATTGTTTGCAAACTCGGCGGGGATATTTACGCCCCGAGTTGAACAGCTTCTGTCACCTGTTCCAAGTCTGATTATGCCTATCGTTTCGAATAAGGTGAATAGACACAAGTGGAACAATTACAATTATCTTGTCCAGAGTGTGAACTCTCGAATGAGGTGAGCAGTTAGCATGTTTGGGGATTTATGTTCGTAATGGTTCACTGGTATTCCCAACAGCTCCGGGTGATTTTCAGTCCGTTATTTTTATTTATAATCGTTCAATGTAAGGTGATGAGATGAGCATGTTGCGTAATGGAATCACCAAATTTCAGACTTCCATCTGAGGTGAGAAAGTATATTCATCCCCTAGTTTATTGGGCAAGTAGTCAGCCTCTGGCTTAGCATTCATTCTACATAGCCACATTCTCCCCAACAGATTGCTTGCAAGCACAGATGCTCTTGGTGGCACAATGATGGCCTCTTGTGATAGATGTATGACAACGTATGACAACTATATTAAACACACGTATTCCTTTAGGTCGAACCTGCATAACTTCGCTGCCGAATATTTTCTGTTTTGTATCGTGGGATGCCCAATGGTAGCAGAAGTAGTATTTGATAAATTGTTGACAAATCACCCGGAAAGCATTGTGAATAATAAGCTCGACCTACGGCTACCCACCATAGGTTCGAATCCCCTTTGGGCCTGAAACGAAACGAAGCACATTGCCTGCTACTGGCAACTGGCAAGATATTGATCAAAATACGACAACTTTTCAGTATACGTTTATGGTGCCTAACAGTGAACGGACAGATAGAGACTATAAAAGCACGTACTTCAAACAAAAGGATTAATTTTTTTTACTATTAAAAGCTTGGTGTATGTTAGTAGTAAGAGATTGAATATTTTCATAAAATAATTCACCATATGATATCATCGCTCAGCTCACCATTAGAAAACCATGAAAGCTGTTTCATCCTTGTTAGGAATCATCAGCAGTGCTTATCCACCATGCCCGAACTGGGACGCGAACTCGGGATAAACGATTCTGGGTCGAATGCCTTAGCCATTAAGCTATCGGGCAGGCCCTGAATGGTTTGGTGAAATTCACCGCATGATTTTGCACCTATCCGTAACTGATTTGCACGTTTACTGTCCGCTAGCGCTGCTGATGATTCCTAACAAGGATGAAACAGCTGTACAGTGCTTCCATGGTTTCTTAACGGACAGTTGAGCAATGATATCACACGGTGAATTATTTCATAACCAAAGCTTCTCGATGAGGAATTAAACAAATTACCACAAGCTTAGGATAGCTAAAATCGTTGATCTATCGAAACGGTTTTGCTTACAGGAATCAGATTATTGGGCAAAAATGAATTGCTTTGGCGCAACCTCACCAATTTTCTAATTAGTCCGTGTATTTCGCCTAAACTCCAAATGAAATGACAGATCACTTCTAAGAATTTTGGCTCATCTGCACCATTAAACTTACTTTCTGAATTCAACAACTCTTATTTGTAACATATATAACCGAGACGTTCCAATCTTTGTTGTTTTGACTAGTTAAAGTAATGAAGAAATAGATGACCGTGTCCTTAATTTGAATCGAATAAAAGCATTTGGTTCTATCGCGCACTTTTTCACATACAACGCGTGTATGTTTGTAGTTTTTTAGCAGAAAATCTCGCAACCCTGATTGTCAATGACATAATTTTATGAAACCGTCGGTAGTTTGTTTTCACCAAATTTTTGGGCGCTGTACGAAACAGACTTGTCCTCGAATCACTTCGGCAATCCACTCTTATGATTTTGCTAAGTCTTTCGACCAGACCATTAGAATGCCACGAAAATCAACGAACTGAATCTCGACTAGTACAGTTTTCAATATATGCAAGAAATTTTTGAAATTTTGAAACCACATTATGAGGTCGTCTTTCGTATCCAAACGAACTTATCTTGGCAACTACGGTCAACCTTGTTTGATTGATGCTGTTACGGTCCGTACATAGAAATGGTCAGAGAAACCTGTGGGCAAGTTCAGCCTATTCCCTGACACTTCGTTACACAGGCGGTGGCCAAGCAGCTAAGGCCACAGGTTCGAATCCTCCCAAAGCCGGTCAGCTTCCCCACTTGGTAGCCTTCTGTTGGCTGCGGTCCCCTTCCTGAAAGATGATGTGCGTTGTTTTTTCATTATTAAAGAAAGTAAAAGATAAAATATAACATCTCATAAGTGCTAAAGTTTTCGTGTTATTAACAAGAGAACTTTTTGAATGTATCAAATTTGACGATACCCGTTGGTGGTTTGCCTAAATCCAGAGAAAATCTTAAGACAACAAACAGTACAGCTAAGAAATCAATCGTTAAATGCAACTAGGCACTAGTAACTGACCGCAAAACTGTCACTGCAAGCAAGTAAAATGGGAATGCTCGATTGTATCCCACAAACGTTTCGAGTATGTACTTTGGCAATTTCTGAACGACAAATCGTGATCTGCATTCAGATATGGCGGTCATTTCGACCCCGATTTGATTCCGCTGAGTACAAACTCGTCAGCAAATGGACCCCTAGATTCTTTTTCATCTCAATGATTTTAACGCGATTCACTCTAGGAAGTGTGAACATCACAAAACCGTTCACTTCAGTTCAGTAAATCTCCACTCGTAAGTTTCCGTTTTAATCGTAGGTCGGTAACCTGCTGGATTTTGAATCACTTTGTAGAAGGTCACAACTTGTCTCGGTACATCCCTCGAAAAGTGGTTTTATACACCAAAATCTTCCATTAACGTTTTGTGTCCTTAAGATGACTTTTAGAAAGTTACGGTTGCACGTACTCAGGGCTAGCACTTCGTTAAGTGGCATGTTAGTTTTTAATTGGTAGAAATTGTACGATCAACTCAATGCATAGATCGTATTCTCATTGTATTCAGTCTCAAGGTTGTAAACGGCCTGATTCACATGCGACTTCTCGTAGTGTTCCTGTTCACCTTGATCCTGGACGTTGGCGGACAATCGACGGAAATAATTCATATCGGTAAGTACGTGTTGTTTGGCGTGTATATTACTGTTACTGAAGTGGTTAAACTAATATCGGAATGAGAAAATTCATTCTTACTCGTTATTGTTCACAATCTGCATCATATTCCATATTATTTCGAAATTATATCAAAACCGACCGGAAATTACACCAGGCAAGTTGACTGAAACCTCAATCACATAGGTCTGAAATATTATTTTTTATCGACCTACTGCGAGTTGTATTGATTGTCTGTGTATTAAACCATAGTTTTCTAACAGATGCATTTTTGTCAGGTCTTTTTAAGAAAAGGTTTCTCTCTACCCTTTTTGGAATAACTTTGACATAATCCCGGAATACTTTTAAAAAAAGCTTTAAAATGATTAACGGTGCGAAACAGTCTGTGACACTGAGAAACGAAGGGCTGTTGTGAATCCAGTTGGCTCATATGTTCCGTGCGAACGACGGTTTACTCAGAATCAATTATCCTGTCCGGATTTGATTTGCATTCTTGACGAATGCATACTACTAACAACGGGTACCGAGTCGGAAGGAACAGATCTAGAGTTTGATTGCTTCTTGAAGCAGTAAATGCTTCATGGGTGTACCAAGAGGACGCCAAACTGCCATGTTACTCTGACAGAGTAATATCAAAGAGCGATCACATATGCATCTCTGAAAGAGTAGCCGTTCGGGTCTGCAGTCTTATTTTCCCATTCTACTTCCCGCTGTCTCGGTCTCTCGTTCTCTCTCACAAAAGAAAACACTGGATCAGCCTTGATCTGATGCACTGCGGGGCTACTGTGGAGCACTGCCTCATCCGACTCCTCTCTCACGAGGTTTTCCTACCAAAAAGGCTTAATTTTGGTAATATCTAATATAGCGTTGATTCTAGTGTCGTCCTTTCTCCTTCTGGTTCAAAGTACTGGTTCCGGACCGTAAACACTCAAACATCAAATTGATTAGTTTTGGGTTAACTGATGTCAGCTTCCTGTGAACATAACCAGCGAACTTAGGTAAACTGGGTATCTCAAGCCTTCGTGATTGGGGTCCGAAAGACTCGTCGACTTGCTGGCTGGTAACACTGAAGGATATGGCAGTGAACCGTGAACAGTGGCGATCGTGCTGTCATTTTCTATCGAATCAGAATGATTGAAAACACGTGCGTTTGTACAGTTAGACTGTGTTTCGTGTGTTGGCTGCAGCAGCATCTTGTCTTTTCCTGCCTGTGTGGGTTCACTCCCTGTTCCCATTGAATATTCACTCTTCTTATATAAACGTGTAACTCTGGGGAAAGGCAGCGGTCAGTGAGGCTTGCCTTGCTGTTTAACGCTGAACGATGATGATGATGAGGCTAACCAGTTGGCTGACTACCTTTTGTTCGGTTTTCTTTGGTAGTTTTATTAGTGCCATCCGTATTACTATTAGTCGGTATTTCATAACGGGCTAGATGCACAACATTTTATAATTGTTGTCAAATGGTACTCAAAAGTAGTATTAGCAGTTGTAACAGTCGGAATGATGAGTCTATACGGATACCGTGTATCGGTCTCAATTCGTCATCGGTTACTTAACCTTATGTTGCGTTGATGGCCAGGGTAGATTGTTGTTTTTGATATTGCTGATGCTATTGTTGTTGTTGCCGTTGTTGTTGTTGTGATAGTAGTAGTAGTAGTAGTAGTAGTAGTAGTAGTAGCGGTAGTAGTGGTAGTATGAACAATAGTAGCACAAGCAGCAGTAGTAGTCGTTGCTGTTGTTGTTCTCGTTGTTGTTGTTGCCGCGGCGGTTGGGTTCACAGAGGAGAAATTTCATGGGAATTGCCAACGCCTCGGCCGTAGACAGGATTTAACCTCTAACAATTTTTTAGTTATTATTCACTTAAAAAGGTAGATGAGATGAAAAGCTGGACTTGCACTCATCAAATGATCTAATTCTATAAAATCCATAATGATTTCTCATTTTCTCTCCTTTATTTCTACTTTGTTCCGCAAACTCAGAGAAAATGTTTTCATTTGTTCAGCAGTCTTCCTGTAGTTCAATCCACGTATCGCGCCCAAAGGTGCAGCTGAACTAATACACACAATAAGATGTAGAATTCGCTTGCAATGTGCCTCCGGTCTCCAAAGGAGAACTAGTCGAATCGTTGACAAAGTCCGTAGTTCAGCAACGTCCATTTCTTGTTATCACTTGAAATCGTCTACTTATCTTGCATGCTACAATGTCTCCTCAAAATGTGGCGCATAGACATGCAGCATTTTTTTAACTTTTCCAAGGCTGGGTTTATTCTTGTCAATTTCCGTATCTTTCTCGAGAGACATTTAGGGTACCTGTTCCGCCGAGTGGTTTGTTGCATCCTTTATAATAAATCCTGACTTGTGCTCGCGATGCTCATCTCGACGGTACTGTTCGTTAAACAATTGATTTTCGTTTGACATGCTTCTTGTCCGATTATAGTGGGACAGTCATGTCACGTGAGTGGAACCTGCCAGCCTTGACCCCGAAACTTGCAACGGCATAGAACCACGTGGGATTTCAACAGGTCAAACAAAGTAACAAGGAGAGCGACAACGAATTGCCATCCACAACCACAGTGACCGGTGGATCGGGGGATCGAAGTCATAACCTTTTCGGGTTGATAGGTGATTAATACACACGACCACAGTCGGAATAAGGTTCTATCTCTGATTTGTCGGTGAAAGATCTTGGTAATTCAAGCATTACTCCCCTTCTGTTTCCTTATGCTGTGTTTAGACAATCGTAAAGCACGAATACCAAGCTTGGTTTCTGCCTTTTTTAATGTCTTAGTCGGAATTTTCAAGTATCCTGTATCCTCTTCCGGAATATTTTAATTTTTGACAGAATATACACGCAAGCAGTGGATTACATCCAACTCGGAAATTGCTGACGGCGGGACGCATGGTCCAATTATGCGCTCACATCTGAGAATGTCAAAACAGTCTTTGTGGAAAATAAAAATCATCCAAAGTGTGTGAAGTGAATCATTTGTCATCAACATAACTAGTCAATTTGCCAAAAAAGTCGATTAGATCAGTGTATATGTCCACTCCTAACTCGTGGCAGATTTTCAGTCTTCACATCGGTCATCTGCTAGAGGACATAGGGGATTTGTGTCTAGGGCTTGAAAGTGAAAGGAATAATACTGGTTAGTGGAGCGTATATATCGACAAACAATCAATTCTGTTGTACCATCTTTCAACTACCTTGCAATAACCGCGATTTTCCATCATACGGTGGTTCTTGGAAGACGAAAGAAAGCTTTCGGCCACTCCAACCGTCGGCAATTTCCGCATCGACAGGCTTTTAGTGGCACTGGCATCCTTCCTGGACACACGTAAACTTGTAGGATAAATGGAGGGAATATAACAACACAATGATTTTTATACCTCAATCAATATGCCATTATACCAACTTGCCGGATAATATTCAATGATGTTCTTGGATATTGATCGCATTTTCTAAATCCCTAATCCTAAAACAAATGGCTGACATTAACCACCAAATATTGGATTTTTAGTTTTCTCCAATAATCCATTCTATTAAACTTGTACTAATAGTGTGTCCATCCGGAATACAAAGACTTAGCTCATTATTTAAAGATTCGTTCACCTAAAATTTACATTCTGCATTCCTTCCGGTTACACTTTTATTTCCTTTTAGTTACCATTTATAATGAAAAGAGTTTTTGATTATGATCATTACAGCTGCACGTAGTTACTAATTTTGACAATTCCGGTAAAGAAAGCTTGTGTCTGTGTGTGTGGGTGTCTTAAATTCTCACGGTGTTCTCCGCCTTTGGTACACCTGAAGCAAAAAATCACTCGAGAAATAATTGGAATTAGGTGCTGCATATGATCAAATTTGGTCTCTCGTTATTTCGTTGCTTGTCAGCCGTCATTCTCTCTTCCAATTAGATACAAATGTTTCTTTCTAATTCACGCGAACTAAGACTGTGTTCGATGAACACAATTGATTGGTAACATTATTCTATTGCACTATCTCAGTTGCATCATCTTAGTTCAAATCATACGGCCGAAAACTTTAAAAACGTGTGTGCCTGTGTGTGACGTAGTAGTGGATAGCTATGCGATTCCTCGTTTATCGCTAACAAGCTGATCTGTAAAACCCAGTTCAGAACTTTGTTCCTCGAGTAATTTTTCACAAATTTATTATGCTTTTTCGAATAAAGCATCGCGAAACGCTGGCGTGTCGCAGTTCAGCCAACATTTAACCTTGAAATCCGTACTTCTTGACCTTGATAGGACAAAAGACGAAGCATTTGATAAAAACGTGTTACCTCAAAATTCAAAACTTTATCTCGATGTATTACATATTTGTACTTGCTATGAAATATATGGCACTGAAGGTGGATGATCATTTGTCAAAGTCAAAAAGACAGATACTAAAAAGCTTATTTCATGATAACAACTCCGGGAATTTTTTAGTTTTTCCCGAGTAGTCACAGGTATTCAAACTTCCCTGTCCTTCCACCTCACCCAGGTGTCATCTACGATGAACATTTCGACATTGAAAGCTTCGATTTAAACGGGGCGTTACAAAGTTATGTGCCCCTACTGAGTTATGTCCTGGAACAATCGTTCACGAATGTGACTTCCTACGACAGTCCGGAATGGCAAATTACTGTACGCAAGTTCACAATTTCTCAAGGTACGTCGTCCAGTCTGCAACTGGCAAGTCGGTCTGTCCTTTTGTCCCAGTCATGTTCCCACTTATGTTTCTTTCTTATACTTTGGCCTCCCTCAGTATTACGAATCCACCATTCGCATGAGGCCTAGCAACTAGCTGCATTCATGGTAGAGATAAAAATGTCAGCGGTCGAACCGTTAAATTTGCAAACCAAATGGATCTTTTAATTTTATTCATCAGTCTGTCTGGTCGGATTTACTCATACAATTAGCTTGATTTGTTTGGAGGGGACTATCGATTGTCAAGGTCAAATTTAGCGGTCCACTACCCTTTTGTTTATTCGCATTGAACCATTCAGTAGACTGGTGCATGACTCCCTCTTTGAGGCCACTAAATTCGTCGTAAGTGATTTTTTGTAACATCATCATCCATCTTTTCACCATCACTCCCATTCGCCATCCTAAACCAGATTTGGTGTTTCTTGCATATGAGTGTGCACCATAAACTTCTAGTATCAATCAAGTTAACATTTTAAGTAACTCCTTTTCCCGGTCATTTAACAGTCGCTGACGCTCATCCAGTAGTCTCCAGTCATTTTAACAATCCTGATCTAGGTTGAAGTGAATTCACGTGAATTTACAAAAATTACGGCTAATGACTAAATTACCACGCAGCTATTAAGTTAAGTTGCGGAGTCACAAAATACACATGGGATGTTCCCGGGCACTATGGACAAGCACATGTGCATTCGACTTTAGGCAGCAGCTACCAGAACAGCTTGGGACGACCAGCTATCATCCATAGGATTCTTAGGGGCAAAACACCCTGCGGAACGGCTAAACAAACTGTTGGACCGTTTTGGTGTATACAAATGAAAATAGATGAAATACACTTTCTTTAGTTGCTTCATTCACCTCTCCAATTCGACTGAAGTTGCAGTTTTGTATGTCGCGTAAGAGTTTAAACGAAGTACGAACGAAAAATATTAATTTCAAACTAAGCTCTATGGCACTGCGTATGAACAAAAATAACACATTTGAATACATCCTACGAATACAGAACGTGTTTATGGGCTCCTTTCCGCGAAATCCTACAGATTGTTGTACGTTAACTTTAATCTCCAGTGACTGTGGATCGCGTGCTCTTTAGAGTAAGGACGCTGATGAGAGATTAGGCGATGTCCTTTGTACTGTGTTAAGGACTATATGGAAGTTGACGTGGAAACTTAAAAAGTCAGTTGTTAGGTCTGTCAGCCAGAGAATGGGCGGTTCTCGATATGTTACTGATTAGTAGTCACTTTAAATTCATTCTTCATTTGAATATATTAAGGACAGGTGCGGGAAAGAACAGTCGGAAGTACCAAACTTATCAATTCTGATCCACGTAGTTCTAGGTCAAATAATTTTCTTTTTGCACCTTGCTGAGAATCAATTCCCTTACAGATGCACAAGAAGTACGTTAGAAAAATGAAACAAGTGTAGGTATAATGATACCCTTAAGATATAACGAGCAACGAGAGGTTTTTCAAGAATCAAGCAAGTACTATCAAAATCACACCAACCGTTGAAAGCTATGAAAGTTGTGTACAGTCGTCTCATTCTCGTCAAAAAACGTTAGCTCTGCGTGTTCATCGCAGCTCGGACGAAAATGCGAACCCGAGACGGGCGATTGTGAGTGGAATGCCTTACCGAACATCAACCAAGACTACATGATATAGCCAGTCTTTTAAATGTACCAGATAAGAGACTCCCTGCTAGATGCTGGCACTGCATCATTCGAAAATTCGTATTCTATCTTTTACTACTGCAAAGTATCAAGTAGCAAAGGTCTCGACGAGGGTTTCTGATGTATGTATTCCTTTCCTGCAGCGAAGTTTGTCCTCTCCTGGGAATCGTTCATATGGCACATTTAAAGGTATGTGGTCTGCATAATCCAGTGATCCACTTAGCTGGTATATCATGTAGACGTTTGATGAACCGGTAAGAAGTAAGCCGGCCATCGTAATCTCCAAGGAATTCGATTCACAGCCGGTCCTCCCGGGCTCGAGTTCCAGCACAGGAGCGATGGATCTGGAATACTTATGATACCTAACAAAGAGGGGACAGTTTTACGGTTTTCTCATGACTTCCAATGGCAATCTGGAATAAGACACCGCATGACTAGTCATTGGAAAATCACATTAAAATTTTTATAACTACCAACTGTAAAAAATGGATTAAAGATCTTCAAGAACCGGGGATGTGTGCCAATAATGCAGGTGAATCGTAAGATCACTCTAAGCAGTTTACAAATAACCGGTAAAAGAACAAATGAGGGAACGAAGTTGTTCTCTCATGACAGGAAGAATCTATGCGTGAAACATTTTACGGAACCCGAAGAAGCCTTGGCAACTGCTATACGAAGACAACTGTTAGTAATGAATAAAAAACCTAACCGGAAATCTATAACAGGCATCAACCTGCTTTGCTCAGTTGACCTTACTAGTATTTCTTGATTATTACATTGCAAATGCGAATAGTTGTAAAGGGCTAGTGTGAAGATCAAAATAAATCCGTTTCAAACCGGGAAAGAAATTTGGGTGCAATAAAACGAGAAAGTGCGAACGGAAGAAGGAACAAAGCAGAGAATAAACTTAGGCAGTACTCTCAAGTTTCTATGTCTAAACAACGAAATGAAACGCCTGTTCACCTACGGGAATAGATGGAACATGGTCGGTTCAAGAAGCAAATAGGAGACAAAAACTGTTCCAAACAAAATATGCAGAAGAATTATTTTCATTACGGTTAAATATTGTTAAAAAATAGCTGAAGTAAATTTGAAAACGTTCATTGCCGAGGAATGAGGAGAAATTAATTTAGCAAGTTTAGTTTGGTCGTCATGTGAATGACCAGAGCGTCTCTCAACATTGTGTTAACAGCCAAGAACGACGTCATCAATGTTTGTTCCTACTAATCAAATGCGGGAAAATAGATGCCCGTGGAGGGAATAGCTCAATGACTAACTGTTGAAATAAAATGGAGGGAAGATGCTGCGTTCCGAACAAAAGATCCAAAGTAAGATTGAAAAAAGATCGCGCGGATCATTTAAACACTATACAGATCCATTTCAAGGAATATTTAAAGATTGGCATCGTGATGGTAAGAGCCCAAAGGGTTCGCGCATTAGTGCGAAACAAGCCTTATTGTGTGGGATCCACTGTCACGAGAACAATCTACCGCGTAAACGATGCCGCTTGCATTGGCAAGTATGAACCCGAAGGTTTGTGCGTAACCTGTGTAGGATCAAGGCACTGTACATGATTCATCATAAATCTATGAAGCACGATGGAACTAGTGAGTCGAAAACGGACTACCGCTTATCAGATACTTTCTGCAGAATCCGCCACAAAGGTCCGACCGATTTCCAACAATTATAGACCATTCGAGGTTCGTGGCAAATATCATAATGATTGTAGAAAGAGGATGCAAAATGAGTATCTCGGAGGAAGGTAACTCCGATGCACAAACCTAGTCGCTTTTAACCTTCACCAGAGTTCCCTGGACTGAGTCTCGGGAACCTAAATTAAGTTCATTTTGAGCAGAATATGGGGATATTTAACGATTACCAGTAGCCTGTGCAGAACTCTAAGTTAATTTTACATCATCCGGGTTTTGATTTTGATTCTGAGTTGCTCTGTGCTGGTGGTATAATTTGGGGACGAAAATCTGTCAGGTCTGACGTAACATGTCTCAGTAGGACCAAAGACGTCGTAGCATAAGTTAGGGTAATCAGTCAGATGTTCATTCTGCAGGAACTAGTCAAGGAGATGAACGACGGAATCGTCAGAGGAATCTACTAGCTATCTTATCCTGTTCGATTTTTGAGTGGAGGCAAACACATCCAATCGCAATATAAATGAGTTAATGAACTTCTTTTATAGCCAGATCTTGGATGCTCATTCATAGACAGAGAAGAAACTTGAAGGCTTCGATGAACTGAACCGCCGTCGTTTGTTCGCCATCACCTCTGACAGTAGCTCCTTTTGATGCAAAATACTAGATCTACCGGGACTCATCCCGACTACGAACACACAAGTTGACGAACGAAATCGCTTTCGATGATTCCCACTGATGCCAATACAACTTAGTATAATAAGAAAAATCTTCAGGGATTAATTAGTTAGACGAAGTAGGGATAGAAACACCACGAGTCTTTTCCCATCGGTATTTTTATTTGACTAATCCAGCCCCGAAGTGTGCGTTCAACGGACCGTCAGGTCGTTACAGTTGATTGAAATGCTCAACTTGGTTGTTCATCGGAGACAGAAAGGCCGATTTTCTGTTCCAGCCCACCAAACCGACAAAAGAGGGCGTCGCGCGCTAATTTGTTCTGACCAAAGATTGCTTCTGGAAAATACCAAATTCCTTAGTGATGCTGACTTCACAGTTTGACTCAGAATGATCCACTGCCGTCGGTCATCGGTGGTGTGGACCAATCTAGGATTCCCGATCGTTCTAGTCCGCACCCATGCACTCACATCGTGTTTTGGTCCGTGCTCCCTTTCGTCTGCATGTAGCCCATGGCCATATCAACACAAACACCATGCGTACTTCACGGCCGATTCTAGAACGATAAATGCCAACACCAGATCCGACCGATGTTCTTAACGCCAAAGTCATCACAACAATATGCTTATGTCCAAACGAACATTGAAAGCAGATCAAAGAAGCTCTGTGCTCGGGAGCAGCTGCCAAGCAAACGTCCAGGAAAGATATTCTTGGCATCAGTTTTCGTGTTGGATTTTCACGGATTCGATTCTCTCGCATACGATAAGACGTGCAATCTCCTGAGATGTCAGTTGACCAAAAGCCTGAGAAACAGCCGCGAGCAGTGGCGGATAAGGAAATGCAGGGACGCGGAAAAGGTTGCAATCCTTACCAGTTGATTGGCAATATCGATCGAGAAAAACGAAATTTAAGCGCGTGGATGCGAATCGCATTGGTTCAATCATATCGGCCATCATTCACTTACTCAATCGATAAGTTTTTATGATTGCTCGCTCCCTTCTGAAGCACTGTGACCTTTTGTGTAATAAACAAAAAATAAAATAAAATGACCAATATGTTCGTTTCTGTTTCGTTCCTTTCCTATTTTAACCTTCCCTTCTTCCCTTCCCTTTCTGTCTCTCTCTGTCCCATTCTGTCTGACTTTGGTTTGACTTCAAAGTCTGTACACTGATCGAGACCGGAGTTCGACTTATTGTCAGTCTGACCAGTTGTACTGTAGCCAATTACATCGACTCGATCACGACAAAGCATCACATTTTGCATTACGCTATTCCCCGTCCGATATGTTCGGTCCGGCCGAGTACACCGACCGACGGCTCGATGTACACAATGTGGTATCAGCCAGAACTGCGTGATTTGGCCCGGGCTCTGTATAGCATCAATGAGATGGAAAATGCCGGTCGAAGTCTCATTTTGACAAACGGACAAACTAGTGAGTTCTATCACACTAAGTCACGTTTGAACAGAGAAGACAAAAAACTGTCTCGAGGAACCGCTCGAAAGTCGTTTCAAGGTCGCCGGTTGTGATATTCTTTGTAGTTACTTTTATAATCGAAAAATGAACATCGAATGAACAAAGTGAAGGCAAAGATCGACTTTAAGAGTGGGTCAGAGAAGGTTGACCAGAATGCGTTTTACAAAAGCATAGATACGGAAGAAGAATGTATGCTTCTTACAAAGTCCAGAATTCAGACTGCGAATAGCTAACGTTTCTATCTAAGGCAGTTATCATCTTCTGTTTATCCAGTGGATAACCACAAATGCCTGATGTGGAATGACACAATGCTTGTTTGCTTTGGAGTTTGTTAAGTAATCGATGATCCGACACCTGTCCGTTTCTTGGTGAATTTGCTGACACAAAACGGAGTTCTATCGATTTCTGTAGCAACCATACCGGGATTTATTTGCTTGTCGGATGACATAACTGGCCAGCGGTTCTGCCTGAATGTGGAAGAATGAACACTCTAGCTTGAACGGTATATATATATATATATATCTCGAATTCGTGGCTTCAGGAGTGTGCATGGAAGCTCTTGGTCGAAGAGTCCACAGAAGGACTGCAACTGTGATCCGTTGATAATTCTTTGTCATTTGGGCTGAGCAAACCTTAGGAACGAGGACAGAAAGCCCCATAATATACATATTTATGTATAGAAGTAGTAAGTAGTATCTGAATGAGTGAGCAAAATTTTCCCGGGAGCACAAGACTGGTTTCCCGGTTACTGTCACTCATCAGGCATGTGTATCCGGTACTCTCTTGTCTAAACATCCGCATACCTGTGCACTCCAAATTGGCATGTCTCAGCAGAATCGAATTTGTGGCGTCATATATATATATATATATATATATATATATATATATATAATTTGTGGCGTCACGACTGTGTATGGGGACTTTTCGTTGAAGAGACCACAGAAGAACTTCAGCTGTGACTCTGGCTCAGTCCAACTGACAAACAATTATCAACGAATCACAGTTCTGTTTCTTCTGTAGACTCTTCAACGACGAGTTTCCATGCATACTGCTCACGCCACAAGTTACATTCTGATGAGACATGCCAATTCGGAGAGAACAAATATAAGGCAATTTGGACAATAGGGTACCGGTTATGCATCCCTGAAGACTGGCAATAACCGCGACACCAGTGGTGTTTCCGGGGAAATTTTGTTCACTCATCCAGGCACTACCTAAAATTTCTATATGTAGATATATATATATATATATAACATAGCACTGATGCAGGTACAGATCCATTATCTCTACACCAGAGGCTTTATCTAGTTGCAAGACACCAGGATTTGTATTCTTTATCGACTTCAATTGGTCCCTCCTCACTAATAGGATCTCGCATCTGTTGTTCTGTATTGCTAGTCTAGATCCTGAACTACGTAAGTGAGTAATTCTTGGCAGACAAGAGTTCAGTTCGAAAAACATTTCACAAATGGTTTTTGAGTCCATATAGCCATACTTTTCTTATGGAATCAAGTAATTCAATCCACTCGCGTTTTAGGTTTTTTCTAGAGCTGTTTATACAGCCCGTGTGTGACTCAGTGATTTATACGCGCACTGTTTCGTGCCTTCCGAGGTGACTAGCTTTCCCAGTGCAGAATTTGAGGAATCGAACAAGCCACAATAGGCTAAGTTGATTAACAACACTGGATGCTTTAGATGAGCTTGATAGCACGTCGAAAATTCCTTTGAGTTTGTTTTTTCAATGTTTACATCTTCAGAAACTGGTAGGTAGGACAAAGTTTCTCATAACCTAGGCATTTAAAGTAGCTGCACAGTGGGTATGTTCAGTACATACAGATAAAGAATTCGCTTTCATCGGTTGAACTGTATTTGTAGTATTTGAATCCTGAACGCTTGTTTAACTGACAAATCGCCGCTGAGTGCGATCGATATTAGGGAAATCGATAAATTTCTCCGCCCTTTCCCACCCCAACCCGTAAGCTTCTGAAATTGAGGAGTTAAGAGTATAAGTTTGGTACAAATTTTTCCGTGTTGTAGAAACCAGGTGGTAATTCTACCCGGTCGTAACATAACACTTTCGGCTTTAACCAAATCCAAACAGATTTACCAAAGTTTTTGTTGGAAATGTCCACCTCGGCTATTTCCGAAGGACGTAAATTCAAACCGATATATGCCACTCAAGATTTTTCAACTGTTGATGATGGACGGTCATTTTTTCCGGGAATTCACACATCTCGTATTTCACTGGACAGTATTCTGTCTGTCTTGACAGAATCGTTGCGGTTATCAAGCGGAGCACTCAGTTTGAATCACGTGCTCATTATGACCCCATTATTTGGTGTGTACGAGATATTAAAAAAGGTAGGTATGATTTGTGTATTGTTTTCTTGAAGTAAAAGAATGCTAAAATAAATATACAATGTTGTTTCCTTTTTAAACAAATTGTAGATTCGTTTTATGCATATTGAGCTTCATACTGTTTGTCAATTTTTCGTGTGTCTATGTGGGTTTCCTAGACAGCCCACTCACAAACGCTGTAGCTCCATTCAACTAACAGTGGTCGACCTTTTAGTCCGTCTGGGCAGTTGCCTGAAGAATCCTCGCAAGATATTAGGGGTGGGCGCGATTATATATAAGACTGTAGCTACATTTGCTAAAGTAAGGCATTCGTGGAGCCGGCCTAACACTTGGTTGAAGTTGGAAGGCGGTACGCGCAGTTTCGTCCCATGCTCAGTTGCGTTTTATGATTTCAAGGTAGGAAGTATGTGTGGTAGGATGTCCGTCATTTGGAGATTTTCAGTCACCGATAATTTCATACTCTAACTAAGACTGTAAGGAATGGTCATCCGAGAAATGCTAGCATTAGAAATTGATTATTGAGTAACGTTTCAGAAAAATCCTTTCACGGTATCCAACTTGTTGGTCTGTGTTCGTTGAGATCCTTACAGCAAGTGGAAAACACGTCAACTGTGTCGTGCCTTGCATTTTGTTCCCTTTTTAGAGTGGCACAAACTACCTCTGGGTCAATACATGCCCTGATAGCTAAGAACGAGGAAGCGCACAGTGAACATGGCTAAAACAGCGGCTTCATCTGTTCACGGTTGGGATCCGAAATATACATCAGCTATTTGGTTGAAGACATTAAAGGACATGGCGGAGAACCGTGAACAGATGCAATAATATTATCTCATTTTGACTAATCAGAATGATTGAATTGGCCTTTTTGAACTATTCGACAGTAGTCCGTATGTTGGCTACTACGATACTGTCTTTATTTCTTTCCCGGGTTGGTCCAACTCCTGGCATTTCAGCACAAAAGCTGATTCCCTTGTACCATGTGGCGTGATGAGAAGTGGAAAGATCAATGGAACTCGTCCCCTAATTTAACACTGTAAAAAAATGATGACGATAATGACGATGCAATACCAGCCAACCTGCACAATTACTTCCCTCTTCTCTACTTTTAGTATTTTGGTCTACAAATGCTTCCAACTAGTACGTAGAGTCAGCAACTCTTCCACTACGACACCCATTTCGATAGTCACTCGTTTATGACAACAAAATTTGAGATTTGTTGGAATCACTAAATAAACCATCATACAATTTACACGCTCATCTATCTCCGAAAGTTTAGAAATATGTTTCCGATCGACACTCCAGATTTGGGTAGCCTTAACGAACAACGGATTCCGGGACGATTGAATGTGAAGGAAAATCTTCGTCCGACCGGCTGTCAGCGGCTTATGAGACAATGTCTGACTTTTCACGAAACTGCTCATCAAGTGATGTCAACACCAAACTCACTATTATGAAACCATGTACAACTGTCTCATCTGTGTTAGGAGCCGTCAGCAGTGCATTCCATCGCATGCGAACTTGGACACGGGCCTGAGATGACTGATTGTAAATCGAACGCCTTAGCCATTGCGTTACCGGACAGAATCATATCGATTTGTTGAACTTCCTCTCATGATGATACTGCGCTTATCCGCCTTTGATTTTCATGGTCATGGGCCGTTGGCGAACAGCATTTGACCCACACTGATGGATGGCCTATACATGCAGCCTCAGTGCGACATATATTTTCGAGCAGTAATTTGGGATTATATTGATTATTCGCCTTCAAGCCAAAGTACTTCTAATCTGTTTAAACGCATCTCTCCTCCACAACATCTGATAACCGCAGGATGGCTCAGAAATTATTGTGTGGTATACGGACAATCGGTGCCCCGGACGTTGATTTAGACGATACCAGGTCGTTCCTTAGTGATGATTTGCAGTTGATCACACCGACTACTGATTCACTCGGAAGTAGGTATGACTTCACACTGCAATTTCGCCTTACTCAACCAGTAGTTCGTGGTCCACACTTGGCTGAGCGACAATTGAGACGGTCGAGAGATTAACTGGATGCGAAAGGTCATGACGATAGGTCGCATAACCTCTATAGTCGATATCTATAGGAACTCCCCTGTCCCAGATTTAGTGCGCATTTTGACAAACCGTGATACTGTTTTAGCCGAATTACTGAGCAACCTATCATAATGCGCTGCGATTATTCCTCCATGTTTTTTTGCATTTTTACAAGATGCCGAGTGTCAATCTGTTTTCCTATTTTATTTTTTACCCTCATATTTTTGACTGAAATGCGACATTATTTCTCGTATGTAAATAGCTATACAATACAATACAACACAATGTTTTTCGTTATACCCCTGAAAGTTCTTGCTGTCCACCACTGAAACTGGCCGTCGCATATCGTTTTTTTCGTTACCATGATCCTCACTCCGCCTACAGGACAGAAATGCGCCACAATCTGTGGACTATCCGATCAGCTTCATGAAATTCCATAATATGCTGAGTGTCCATGATAAAATTTCACTTAGTTTATTCACCAGCAACGGAACTGAAAGAATCTGGTTGAAATCCAACAGACATGAAATGAATTATCGTGATGAACTGAAAGTCAACCTGCGCAGTTGCTGCATGAACAACATGTGCGTACCAAAACTTTTGGGCTGAAATGAAGCCTGTGTGCTAGTTAATCTAACTGATCTGATTGACTGGGCGTACGCCTAGGATGGTTAACGGTTAGCATTCGCGTCGTTAAAAGTCAGCTGAACGAGGACACTGGAGATAATACGTATCCCTTTTAGAGGCCTTCCACCGTCTCACGAAGCGCACTCTGTCACTCTTGTGAATGCATTGTTAGTGTGATCATCTGTGTCCATAACCAGTGAAGTAACGTTTCTCGAAATGCTTCCAAAATCGTTGACAATTGTTTTCTTTACAAATTTCGAACTGAAACATTAAAACCGAAAAAAATATCCCTGAATGGGTTTTGTTATTTCTATTTTTTTCACCTATCTTCTTCTCGACCGCTCTGAACATTGCGTCATTCCTTAAGATCCCGTTTAGTCAGTGTCTGCTTATTAGCACGGGCAATCGTCTTGCATTGAAACAAAGCGCCCATCTATTGTACTAACTGTGCTGTTAAGCGTAACTTACTGATTCCAAGGTTCAAACTTTAGAACAAACGCTGAATATGAATTGATTACGTCTGTTGGCCACGTGTTGCACATGCCCATAGAACAAATGTCCGGTTGTACGTTATTCCACGAGGTGGGTATTAGGACAATGTGGCCAGTTGATGATATGGGGGAAAAATTTGGAAGCATTCACCGGTGGACTGGCTCGTATGGGCTCAGTTAGACCGATGAGTCGCAGTCCACGAGATTATTCCAAGCAATAAATGGAGATAGTAGGTGATATGGCTCAGTGTTGTAGTTACTGGCGTTCTTGCATCCGAAATCTTTCCTCTTCTGCGTTGTTGTTCAACTTATTATTTTTCAGCCAATCTTTCACTAATCCTCGTTCAATTTGTCTTCGACTCGTTGATGCTGTGATGCAGTAAACAAAATCTGGACACGTTGGTGCAAGTTCAATGGTTACACGAGTGATATGAAATGGGCTAACTGAGACTGTACCTATCTTTATGTTACTAACAACCCGAGTGGTTGAAATGCATTGTGAAAACATCAGTAGGTTATAAGTTAGCGGCCTACGAAACCCATGGCCCCTATTCTTCCTGGCATTCTGTGTCACTTTTCAGTTTTCGCAATAGTAGACAGATCTTCATCAGTATCCAGGCTCGTTTCAGGCAACCCTATATTGTTTTGCCTTAATTAGATTTCTGGATGTGAGGGGCCTTGGATGAACTTTCATTTCTCTGGTGTTGTTAAACGGAGCACCAGCTTTCCGTCTCCGGAATATTTCGTGTCGCACAAGTGTCCTAGATTGAACCACGAATCGTATTTCCTCAGCACCGAATTCAACCATAAAAAGCAGTCAGTCTAGCTGCTTTAGGAATGCCGTCTGTCAGTAATAAATGTCAATCTTTTATGCCACAAAACTTTCCTTTTGTTCCTTATCCGCACCAACATTTTGATGATGATTAAACTGTCAGCTGCCAGGCCCCACAGATTCGTCTTGTGTGCATCCGTCCACCTGTTCCTGATAAACTGCGTAGATGAATCATATCAAGAGACGCTTATTTGAAGCAGTTTTCGAGAGTTATACTGCTGGGTTGGAAACTGGGACAATCAGAGTAATTACCAGTGCTGTTTATTCACACTTATCGGGTAGAATTACATAGTGAATTTAACCTAAGCACTGCATCTAATCTGCAGCTTTCCAAATAGACGGTTAGTTGTCGGATATTACCAATTACGATCGGTGCGGGCATCAGATGAAATCGCATTGCGGAGTAAAGCGCCCAAAATCAGTTTCTTCAAGCACGACAAATCTCTTGACACACTTCTCAATCAAATAAGACACAACAATTAAACCATACGCGACGAGTTTGATCTTCCCACTATTCGTTCATCCATTTCTTTCTACTGCCCTCTTCTAATCCCAGTTTGCGTCAGTCGGGTTTAGCGAAATCTAACGGCATATGATTGGGAAACACTGAAAGCAAGCTTCTTCACTGCCTCGTGCTATCTTCCTTGTGTTCTGTCGGACTTTCTCGACAATTTCTGTGCCACAGGTTGGGACAAACAACTCATCATTTTCGTTTCCCACTTTCGATCACGCACAGAAGCCCCTACCAGTGCAAATGGAAATATCGACGGTGATCTCAGCAGGTGATGAGGTTGCTTCGCTGTGCATAGAAACAATTATAAAAACTAATTGCATATAATTTCGAGTTCTATATAATAATATTAAATATAGAGGCTGCCTGTCTGTGAGGGCATGCGTCTATTCTAGAAAAAAGACTTGGTTTGGTATTATATTGTACTCTATAGACTTTTGCGTACAATCAATAATACCGCATTTCTGTCAATTTTTTCACTGTGACGTTCATTTTCTTGTAGAAGAAAAAAAGAAATTAAAAATAAAACTTCGTCAATCGAATGATTTGTGCATTTGGATGCGTAGTGCGTGGGTAGATTTCTCATTCGACATAACACCTGGCGCCCTTTGTCACCTCGAGACAACTGTGATAGAATGTTCAAGAATGGGGCCGGAATACGACCCAAGTTTTTCAGAATGCGAACTAAACAATGGACAGTGAGGTTCCCATGACGGGAATGGAGCGAGAAACGAATCATGTGAAAATATGTGGACATCACGTCGAGAGATTATCAAGTGCAAAAGGAGTATGGGATTTGAGAGTTCGTTGTGAACAAATTGGTCACCTGTGAATGAGTGTTGATCACTTTTTAATTGACAAATGGTTTAGCAATGTGAGAGATACACAGCTAATAAGCGATAGTAGCCCTTGGCAAATAAAAAAAAATACAAAGTTTTTATTTAAAAAAGCCTAAAACTAAAAAAAAGAACAGAAAAAAAGATTGAAAAAGTATTTCATCGAAATGCATCTCGTAATGGAATAGCTCTTGAATCCAAAATACTAGGATTCTTTACACAAATGGAAATATGAGAAATCCAACTCAGGAGTTAATGGATCACGATCCCCGGATATTTCACAAAATCAATCATGGTAAACTTTTCGGGGTTAATAAGAGCCAAATGGGCAGACAGACTGCGAGAGTGATCATATACACGAAACATTTAGATCAGTGACGGGTAGGTGTAACATCATGTGGTGAAGTCCAACTAACTGTTCAAAGCCTGCCCAGTAGCGTGATGGCTAAGGCGTTCGACTCAGAATCGTTCGTCCCGGGTTCGCGTCCCAGTTCGGGCGCGGTGGATATGCACTACTCATGATTCCTACCAAGGATGAAATAGCAATACAGTGCTTCTATGGTTTCTTAATGGTCAGTTGTGCGATGATATCACATGGTGAATTATTTCGTGAAAACATTAAGATGTGTTCAAATTTAAAATGGATTGTGTAGAAAGGCCGTATACAGATTGGAGTCAAAAGGAAATGTACAGTGCCTTCCAATGAGATGGTCGAACACTGTTGGCTGCCACTAAGGGCAATATCTGAACAAACTTAATTCGGCAATTCTGATTTCTCTGGACGGGAGCTGGTGACACAACGGTAGCACACACACACACACGCACATACAACTTCCGGTTGAAAAACGCGGGGTTTAAACTACTGATGAGGTTGAAGATACGAACCAGCGGTGAAACTCGAATCTGTTGCTTCCCAAATGTGCAGTTAACCAACCAACCTGAAGGTTATGAA
>LUCM01001424.1:35620-61365 GCA_008360955.1 Fasciolopsis buskii | reverse complement strand
CGAAAAATGATGGGCATTGTTATTTCATTAATAAGGGAAGTAAAAGATAAAAGATACAAAAGATAAAAGGTTGAAGGGGAGTCGCGGAGCCGTGTTCTAACATTCTTAAATCATTTTTTTCTGCTAACTTGCATTTCACTTCTCTTTCGTGTTTTGAGATTCTGATTTTTGCCTGCCTGCATTTATGCGAAATATATTCAGATGAACAGTCTTCACAACTGGTCACACAAATGCAATCGTTCAGGTGTGCAGATCTGGAGGGTCTTTGGTCTGCGTATCTTAGTGTTGTTTCATTCATTTGCAAACTAGTCTTGTGGAAGAGCAGTCATGGTAACCGAGACCTCCAAAAATTGCCAGTTATTTCGACTAATTTATGTTGTTGAACAATAAAAGTTTGCACAGAATTTTTCACAAGGCGTATCGTTATTTCGATCCACTGTAAATCGAACTCGGATCCGATACAGCCAAACTAAAGTGGCTCATCACTCCATATTTGTATCACATTCGACACAGAGCCCTAAACAAGTGGGTAATCGAACGAACGGCTTCTGTTCTCTTATCGCGCACAACCCAATCTCCTTGAATTGCACCTGACGTGACCGTTCCTCTCGGATTTGATGGCTACACGGGCTGGGGAATTTCCACATCACTTCCGTGAACACGACAAGCCAATTTATGTCTGCGCCACAGAAAATTTGGCCTTCTTTGTAAATACTTCAAGCAATGCTTGGTATGGTCATCTCCATGATTAAATATACATTTTATTAATAAGACTGATTAATTCTAACTATGGCTTTGGTAAACATGAATAATTAAAAACAGGTTCACCTGGTAAGGGTTTGGGGATTGATTGATCCCTAGCATGCAAGCCAGCCAATTTTGTTGATTTGACTCTGAGTACAATCAAAAATCTTCTGCATCCGTGTGTATAAGATTTGGTGATATTAAAACATTACTTTTATATAAATTTCCTATTTGCAAGTTGGTTCTATATCCGTTGGCGGCGAAGAATTATATGTGGATGTTCGGGGAACCGATAGACATTCCACTCAGATCGATTCTAACTTTGCTATCCGAGTACCCGATCAAGACGATGAATGTGGCCTTTTTTCGCTATTTGCCTATCTTGAACCGGGAGGATTGTGACAATGACGGTATGGACAAATTGCTTCGTGACACAGCAATGCATTTTAGCGAATGTGACTACACCAAAATGCCGGTAAGTCCCGTCATTGAAAACGATAGCTTACATTGTATTGTCATTTGTGACACTTTAGGATGGACACTTTAAATAGTTGCACTAAATTACAAAATGACAGTTTTTTTCCATATCTGCCTAACAAAGTTTTAACATGGTGAGAAAACTGGCAATTTTTTGCCTCACCAAGTCGATTCCATTGTTAGCAATCAACAAACAGCACTGAAGTGAACACGTTATGCATCCATGGTCACCAAAGTCACGCTAGGCTATCAGTCCACCTAACCGAGTCACACAATACACATGCCATATTCTCATTTGTGAAATGTGCGTGTAAGCTAAACCAGCCCGAAGTTTCTAATGTCAACCCGAATTTACCACGTGACAATCATAACCTAGTGAGTGATAACTAGATGCTACTAAATGACGGAAGAACCTGTCGCTTGGTACTCTTGACTCATATCGAGTAAAATATGAAAATACTTTTAATAAATGTACATTTCAAGAGCTATTTTAGCCATCAAGACAGTTTAGATGACTTTCGGTAAGCCACCCTCAGACTTGTCTTCAATCGGACTCTCAGGCTACGGTTGACAAAGCTACCTCATTCGATCGAATACAGAAGATCCGAGCCAATAGCCAAATGCGAATAATGTATTATACATATTGTTGCCCCGAAATAGTACCAGTAAGACAATACACGCTAAAGCAAACCAGAACAGATGATGAGCAGTTGGCTCGATTCAAAATCGAACACCTAAAGGTTTTGCACGACCAGAAAAGTACACATAATGTGCGTGATAAAACAGACAAAACCATACTAATGTCATAAATTCGATATCCAGCCTCAAACCAAATCTTAGACGAAATGATATCCAAAAATAATCGATATTTCTCGAAAAATCGGTGTCGCTACAAAGAACTGACTAAATTTTGGACAGTGGACCCTAAGTTGAGATGGGAACATCGAGTACGTCTGTAACTGGGATAGAATTCCGTTTAACAAATCCGTGACATACTGAAAAAGTTATCAGTGGACGAAGTCAAGCGGTCACTTCTCAGTGAAAAGGTTCACAGTAGCTAGAGCAAACATTTGCAATGTTCGTGTCATCGGAATGCAAGGAAATAATTGATGGGAGAATGTATCTGAAACAAGCAAACAAAGCAAGCTAGAAACCCCTGTTCTATGAATTGTTTAAACCAACTGGTTCCGTGTTGGGTTCGATTACGATTTACCGTTGTCTCGAATAAATTTTCACTCTGATTGGGATTTTATTCATGTTGTAGGGCGAAAAAATGGATGATCATGTTTGCCCCGAGGCCAATATGCCAATCGTCGGCGCACTCATTCACTGACCTCGTAACGCCAGCTCCACTAACCTGAGTGATAAAAAAGACCAAGTTAGACAAGCATCAGAATTCGTTTATTACATGAAAACAACTCACTTGTATTGATTTTCTCTAACCAGCACTCAATGATCGATCAGTCTGCCGGCTGATTCGGCCTAACGTCATTAACTGATGCTGATCGGTGGAAATAATCACCACGCTCTCGCACAGTTGCATTTGCTTTTGACAGAGATAATGACTGTGACTATTACTTTGACAGTTCAGACACAACCAACTAATTTTGATGTATTGTGATTACCTATCTTCCCGTGATGATTGGTTAGACCAATAGGCAATAGTGATTACCTTACGTTAAATTCAGGCACAAAATGTTCTCGATAGCTGCACGCGAAGTTTACGCCACCGACATTTGTCTCAATGATATTGAACATCGACACCGTCAGTTTCATCCTTTCAGGGTATCAAAACATATGTTTGCCAGAACAAGACTGGAATCTCACACGGCTAGTTTATTTTCACGACGCACAGTCTGTGTTATATGCTCGGCTTACGATTGATTTCCGAGAATGACGTATGTGACTAAAATATGGTAAATTTTATTGTTAGTAGTAAAGATAATACATTACTTATGTTCGTCATCAGCGCAAGTCACATTAGTGCCATTTCTCGCTCTGTTTCGGAATTTTATCTTAAGTTAAGAATATTGGGAATCAAGCAAGACTGTGATCCTATTAAACAAGACTCCTAAAGAATATATCCGCTCGCATACGGTAGAGCAATGAACGGGTGAATGGTACACCTCACAATACGCACGCACAAATGTGCCCAAGCAAAATGGATCACGTTTCTGGCCTATGCAGAAGAGATCTCAGCTGAATAAAATCTCCCAGTAGTTTTTACCCAATTTTGACATAAATCCAAAATAATGTGAAAAGTGGTTTTTTTCAACTTTTTGATAAAATCTCCACGGTAATCATAGACAAAAAATGGTATCGTTGATGGATTCTTCCTCTCTTTGTGAATGATCTGGGCTGCAGACAGAATGGGGCCTGTGAAAAAGTGATCTCATCATAGTGCCTTTAAGAGCAGTTCTGTGTTGCTGATCGGTTTATGGCCTGTTGTAATGTACCACCCAGAAACCTCGTAATTGAAAAATTTGAGAGCGATAGACTGTTGTTTGAGTGGTCTATTCAGGAGCCACGTAAAAATTTGATGTGACAATCGAAGGCTTCAATCCGTCTGCCAAATAATAAGGCACAACCCAATTTGACGCGTTTCAATTGACTTGTACCTCGCTTTTCTAGTCGCACTTGCCGTTTAATTTGCTTTCATTTAGTGTCGTTTATTCTAACCACAAGGTTGAAGTATCGAGGTAGTTGGAGGTTATGCCCAACAGCTGCTAGGACCTATGACACACTAATACTGCCCCAATGCTTCCATTTGAGCGACCGAGTGGTTTCGAGCTTATAGGGGCAACATGGATCCTAACAGGTAGTAACGAACTGGAAGAATCCATATGTGCATTGAACTCTGTACATTGTTTCCTCAACTTTGCATTTTTTTCACTCACTGTTTTCATCCTTTAGCATAATTCCGGTGACACGTGACCTGTGCCAAGATTTGTGCAATATATATTCATACTACCTAGTGTTGACCTGCATGCATGACTTTCAACCTTCGGATGACAAAGAATGAACCATGCGACAACCAAGTGCCATCTACTAGGAAGAACATGGGTCTGTCTAATTAGTACCCGGTAGGTTTTGTACGATGGACGAGTCCGAAGTATTTGTTTCGAGATTACCATAAACACAACTGATCTTTTCAAGTAAAATATGACTCGCTCGGTTGACCTCTAGTGAAGCAGAAAAAATAAATTCAATCATAAAATAAATCCATGCACACTATCTCGTGCAGCAGAGTCACCGAAATGTTGCATGCACGGAGACAGCGTTCGTTCTTTGATTAGCCTGATAACAAGGACAGAAAAATCAATGTGATCAGCAGCCCAGTGAGCTTGTCAGTCAAAAGCAACATTTACTGAACCAAACCAACAGAACCGTGCACACGATACAGGCTACATAAATAAGGCACAAATACTTCGTCCTTGTTATGTATACCTAACCAGTGATGCATGTCCCTCATCCTGATACTTTCATTCTATCGGAAGATGAGTGCTTGCAGGTCAAACATTCTACATGTCCCTATTCCGTGGGTAATTTTGTTAAGCGATGCCCGTAACCTTGATAATCGGTCCCGTTTTTGACTCTCAGGCATGAGTACGAAAAATGCGGTCTACTGATGTTTCCGAACAAAAGATGGAAGAACTACCAAAATGTCCTTACATGAATAGGTAACTAGTGTTTCATGATTAGTGATATTATTCATTCAATGTCACATACTACGTGGCAAATGTGCTCACCATTATCCCCATTATGTCATAATCCTCAAAAATTTTCAGATTTCCATCAAGATTAATTGGACTCGAGTCGAAATGTTCGTGCTTATGTGAGATATGACAAGCGCACTCTCGCTCGTAGGTTGCAAGGTGACGTGCAGACAGTTAGTACGCCGTACATCACGTAAACTGAAATATTCCCACCTGCAGTACACCATAGCTAGCATCTGTTCGCAGGAAATCTCTATCAGCTAATCGAAGGGGAATTTCGAACAATTTATGCTTAATTCCAGAACATTCTGGGAAGGGTATGGATTGTTTCTTTATTCAAATTAGATGGTCGTTTCATTCAGTCAATCGAGAATTTTTAAATTCACTGATTACCACTGGATTACTTGTGGTTTCTGTCTTGTTATCCGATGCTCGAACTATCGGATTATGCTATGCTTTTGGCACCAGCAAACGTCGTCGAGATGGACATCGTTCTTTTTAATCAATCGTTTTATGTCCTGTACATCATGCATCTGTTGGCGTGCTCCAAAAAGGGAGTTCATTGCACAGTCTGTTCGAGATTCGCGAACTGGTAGCTGAGAGCACTAAGCACAGAATTAGCGATCTAGTCCACGGACAGTTTTTCTTGTCTATTTATGATCAGAAGAAATCTCATCAATACTCTTGATTATTGTTTCTTGACCGCTAAAACTAAAAACAAGACAGAAACCACGGCAGTTACTCTGATTCAGTTGGGGCTGGATCACAAACAGCTCTATTTACGACGATTGGAAAATGTCTCCATTTAACCCTTTAATTTTCGTTTATTTTCTCTTTGCTTTCTTTATTAATGAGACAGCAGTGTTCATTATTTTCTTTGTGAAGGGGGCCACGGCCAACAAAGGGTTGCCAAGTGGGAAATTTGACCGACTGCGCAAGTATTTCATGTCAAATGCCACCATTTTCCGTTTGGGCAAAGCCGATGTGGTGAGTTCACACGCAAGTCACGTGATGCAGTCCGATACAACGCTATGCTGGCCTGTGTAGACAGGCAACCAATGGGCATTGTGACTACAAGCGATCCTGAAATCCAAACATTCCGCAAAGAGGATTGGACGTATTCCACCAATCGGAATGCTTCCAACTCTGCGTATAAATCCATGAGCAGTAAAAATAACCTCACTTGTTCCTGTTCGGTTGTGGTCTTCTTGTTGGCTTTTTCGCTTAGATTGGGTCGAAGCTAATTCTTTACTTACTGGTAATTCGCATTCGCTCGTTACCGTGACTGATCGAATTCCATCTATTAATTACAAATCTAAACACTAGACCCGATAAATACTCTAGTATTTCATTCACATTACCAAATTGCAATTCATCCCAATCTGCAGTGTCATCCCTATCTTACTTTTTCGCTACATTTAACAATTTTATTTCGTGAAGAATTTCTTCATTTTGTTGCTTTTCAACGCATTCAGGAACGCGTGGCTATTCTCGTCAATCTTATGAATCTATACGCGCATGTCAGACAATATTCAACGAAGTATTTTCAACGTCACACCCCGGACATCAGTTGTGAAGCGATCCCGGTCCAACTAGATCAGGCTGGTCTAATTGCACTCAATCTAAGCGAACAGGTATGTACACACACACACCACAGATACACACAGAGTAAAGTATCACCCATTCGTTTGTCGGAACAGGATTCTGCTCGGTACAGTCTATTTGCATTTTATTCCCCCATCCACCCACCCCCCTCGACCCCTAGGATACATATCCGAATGAACACCACTCTCCCTTATTTGGCGCGCTTACTGAAAAATCGAGACCAAGCTTCAACAAACATCCTATTTAATTTACCTCAAGTATTCAAATCATTTACTTGATGACATTTTCCCCGTTTTCTAGGAGTTGATGAGTGTGATTGTTTCTTTTTCACTATTGCTTTTGATTGAAATGCGATATTTGTGCAAACAAACTTGTATATTACTATATATATTAATACTATATTGGTATGATCCTTAACGGTGCGCGTATTCTAATTAGACCAGTTTGCTCTACTTAAACAGTCGTTCTGTGAGTTAGCAGCAAATAACTCATGAGAAAAAAATAGTCGACGTTAGCGGTTATGATTTGCCGTGGCTCTGTCACATTTATGATTCAAAAATGCAACTTTGGGGATAATAATTCATACGGAAACGTCCGAGGGGATCAGATGAATGATTAGTGGAAACAATGGCAAAACCATTCCAGTTCCTCCGGAGATTAACGTCCGCTCATCTGGGAGCAACAAGCTGAGAAGAAAATAGTTGGACAGTAGTCTCAATATCTGGAATTACGCTTACGAAATTTTGAATATGTTCCCACATAGTCTTACAACAAGTTTTATAACGCAGTTGTTATTTCACCATTTAAATCGATCAAATATCTATTTGTGAGAGAACCAAGTGGTCAAAATATTACACTTCTACGTGGCGAGCGATTGCAAACCAACGGTTTATGTCACACAATCACAATAATCTCTTCGATCTATTCTCAGAAGATTCGTCATTGTCCTCTCCTAAACATATGTTTGTTACCGACCAAAAAATAAACCGGTAGATGAGAAAAGACGTTTCATGTGCGCCTCATTACTTTCGAATGAGTGACCAAATCTGTGTGCGACCAGAAATTGTAGTTCCAAAGCCCCGGTACCGTGTGTTTTGCAAGCGCTAAACCATTCTGAATGATAAGCAATTTCATACAACTAATTGCTCCCAGCAAGCACGAGAATTACTTGTTTTCTTCCTTGATGAACGTTCGACCAGTTTTATAGATCTCATCTTTTCCCCTCTCTCGTTATTGGTATGAAAAATGTCAGTTTTGAACATCATTTGAGGGCTAATATTGCCAAAGATAAAATGTTTGTTGTGAATGCTATTCGTCTCACGATCAATTGTCCATCTAATCCGAATAACAGGCCCCCTCACATGTTTGATGACTGTGCCAACGAGGTTTGCACGTGACTTCTGTTGGCGTCCTCAAGTATCCCAGGTTCTTCCGTTGTTGGTTATCTGTCGAATGGCAGATTTTCACATTTTTGCACGATTTCTTCACCTGTGAAACCTTGAATTGGAGGATCTTGCATCTTCATTACCAGGTCATTCAATTCACTGATTATTTTGGATTAGATTGTCTTGTTAAAGTAAAGCTAGGGAAAATCGAATCCGAGAAATTTGCTTCATAGTGATGCTCTACTAGAAAGTGTTATTATCATTGATCCATTTGTTTTTCATTGCTTTTGGGCATACAACTTCTTTTGAGAAAACTCATCAGTAAATATATCGGAAATTCATATTCTGTTTAATTCTTTCTATGGGTTGTAAAGTCTGTTAAACATTTGTGTTTATTAGTGGGGAATTCAAAACTGTCCTCTGTAACTGATGTGGTAGTAATTCTTTCATCTATTACCATAAGGCGTCATCATTTTCTTTTCTCTTCACCCCGTGGTGATTCGCACATTTGTGTAGACAACTAAACGTGATTCACGTGACCCAAAAGAAAAATTGTAACCCCTGTGGTTGCTCCTGTCCAATATCTTCCTAAACGCCAGTATTTGGTTGCCTATTCTAACACTGCATTTCCTCACATTCTATCCCCCTCCTGACTGAGTAAGCCCAGTTTTGGAAACAGGTCCAGACTAGGAGAAAAAAACAATCGCGACGTTTTCTTTATTGCCGGATTCTAACAAAAGCTATTCGGTATTACACGAACTTAAAATCTTACGTTACATGATTTTGCACGGGCAATCTGTACATCTCGTAGGTAGAGAGCAAAAAAACATGACAGTATGACATGTGTATCATTTCGGATCTACAAGAATAGAGTCACAATCGTTCGTCCCAGGTTCGCGTCTCAGTTCGGGTGCGGTGGATATGCATTGGTCATGATAAAACAGCTGTACAGTGCTTCCATGGTATCTTATTGGTCATTTGAGTGATCATATCACGTGGTGAATTATTTAATGAAGTCATAATGACCGAATCGGTGTGGTGTTCCGAATAGTTTCTTACATAGTCCCAAAGTGGTGCACACTTTTCCCGTTTTTTTTTCAATTCACCAGAACCGCCAAAAGTGTGATAGGTTGAAATCTTACGACCGGAAATTCCAAAAAATCTCGTGCAATCAAAATTCAATGGAAAAGACGATAACACTCTGTCACTCACCGGATGGCATTTCCCCGACCTTGTGGGCTTGACATACATGTTTATTTTATCTTCTATGGACATTATTCAATCGTTAGTTGTTGTCGTTCCTGATATGTTCGTGAAAGGCAACCTTTTGCTCACTGGCAAACATTTACTGATTCGATCTTTGTCATCATTTCGGTGAACTGAATCTACAGAAATTAATTTAATTTATTTTCCATTAACACTATTTAGTTAGGGGTTATGCACAAATTGTCCGGACTTACATTTTACGCCCTGGAAACCAATGCGGATAACATAACCCGATTTGTTGCCACTGCTCGTTACGATGGCAACTCTGTTTCCCTGACAGAAGATGGAAATGTGGTAGCCAAACAAGCTCTGATTTCTGGCTTGTTCCCAAATCGATTTCGTAATTTCACCAACCGAATGCTCACTGTGGGCATGGTTCTAGTAAGTCTGTACTCAAGACTACGATATCTAATTTCGATGTAAAATGGATTCTTTTTTTCCTGTACATAATGCAGCTGTCATATGAATGACTTTATTAGGTCACTGATTAGTTTAATCATAGTAAATTCAACTCCGTCAGTTAACCTGACCAATTGGTTCTTCAATACTTATGGACAACTGCCTTAGTGCTAACGAAAATGTAATTTAGCCTGCAAAAAAATGACCACTGTTCTGAGCTGTTTCGTTACTTCAGTGCGAATAACTTTATCCCTAGTCGCGTTGAAGCTTTTCTATGTGGTTTGAGCTTGGAGTGATTGATTTCGAGTCCCGACCACTAGTAAAGGCACTGTTACTAGACCCCATTAGTCAGAAAATGGCGTTGTAATTAGCGTAAAAAGTGAACAGCGCTCAACCAAACTTCGTCGAATCTCTGATTAACTTGCGGAACTTGTGCGTTCAATGTACAAACGGGCGCACAGATAACAGTATAGACGGTTGCACGAAACTGATTGGTGAAGGTAGTGTCCGTATGGTGTCTACGATTCTACGTGACTGTGTCTCGGTCTGGGCTTGGGGTTGTGCGTGTGCGTGTGCGTTCGTGTCACTCGAGGTAAGCAGAACATCATTTTGGGCATCGGTGTGTGCGTACCGGCTCCTAAATGTCGACGGAGGCCAAATCCCCCAGTGGAATGAGTCGGTGGGACTGTGTTTATAAAATATTCCGGGTCAAAGCAACATGAGAAAATGGGAGTGAATGTTGAGCCCCCAGTGACGGATAAAAGCGTTATATCATGTGGCGTTGATATTCGATGAGCCGTTGAGAATCAGCCCGGCTAGCGTAATGGCTGAGGCGTTCAACTTACAATCAATCGTTTCGCCCTGGTGTCTCGATTAGGGTGCAGTAGATATGCACCGCTGATGGTTCCTAACAAGGATATGACAAGGATATGACAACTGACAAAAGAAGTGTTCGAAAAGCTTCCTACTAATGACCACTTCAAGTTTAAATTTGGCGGACAGATAACAATGCAATGCCGGGGTACCGCATCTGTGACGCAGAAGGTAAATATGGGTGTGTTAGTGTGTGTAGAGGGGTGCAGAATGTTTCCATTAGACGTAGGCTGAGGTAGAGCTTCGTCGGGGAGACTGATATCGGTTCCAGCACTGACGACACCGTTAACCATCGTACTCAGCCGGTAACTCTACGAGAAGTCAGATAAGTTATCAAGCTATTTTCGGTACTTCTTAAGCCGTTACGGTTCGTCATTTCGTGCAAGTATCGTTTATACTGCCAAATTATCTGCTTTCGTTATTCTTTTCTCAAAAGCAGTTAATCAATCACCGCTTCAAACCCATTCCACAGTGACTTTCAGCCAGTAGGTGAACAAGGAATGCACCCCACATATCAAACGGCACATTCGCTAAACTGACTGGACGGCATGAACGAAGATTGTATGACGCGTCAGATTACCGATCTTACTGGATAGAAGGTGGTTTCAGAGTATTAACTAGACGTCTGGGATAAACAGCGTGACTTTTGCACGATTTCTGGCTAATGTTCACCTGCCTCTTGATGGACATACATTTCTATTAAATCCTAATCCCTGATACTCACAAACACTATCGTTAACTATGAGTAACACAAGTTAATGAGATTATTAGTTTTCTAAATTCAAACAAATAAAATAACATCGGTCAACGTTTAGTCAACTGCGCTGTTTTACTGCTGTGCCATTTTTGTGTAATTAACTACTTGCAGTGGTCTGTATATGTATATATATATATATATATATATGTATATATATAGAAGCAGCAAGTAGTATCTGGATGCGTGAACAAAAGTTGCCCGGGAGCACACGTCCGGTTTCGCGATTATTGTCGCTCGTCAGGAATGCGTACCCGGTTCTCTTGTCCGAACATCCACATACTTATACACTCCGAATAGATGTCTCACCAGAATCGAATCTGTAGCATCAGCAGTGTGCATGGAAGCTTCCATCTCATTTTCGGCTTTACGAAACACTCCATTGGTCACACCTTTTTATCGGTGCGGGCCAGCGACATGACATTTGAAACTCGCAAACCTTAGTGCGACTAGTCAACAAATTACACCATTGGATAGAAAAAACGAAACAGGAGAGCATTTAGTTGGCTTCGAGATAACTTGCATGTACAGATGGATACCAAATGGTTGATCCCGTTTTGGGCGAGACTGTACAGTACACTCCGTGAACGAAATCCGAATTTCGACTAAAATGATTTGCGGTTACGTTCCCCTGGGTCCTCCAGTGATTACAGACAGACGGGTTATTATAACTTGAAAATGGAGGAATATCATTCACTTCGAAACGAAAAAGCAACACACTTACTTGTTGGAAGTAAGGCCTGAATGATTCGAAGTGTATTTGATGGACTTCGATGCTGACGTTCAATGCGGTCAAGCAAATACTTTGATTCATTTCAGCATATTGCTGGTCTGTTGTTCGTTACGAGCACTTTCATAATGCCCCAGATGCTGAGAAAGCTTCTCGTGACATATATTACAAATGAAGATGACAGCTTACATTTTGCAGTAAATCGGATCACATAAAACACGAATACTATGGAAACTTACTTACGGTACCGGCTCACGAATGTACCGCCGAAGTTAACATAAATAAGCGCACAACGAATGTGGCTTTACGACAGCAGATTCCAGGTGTTTGGTCTCAATCGAATTTCGCGAAAAGATACCTAATAACAAACACTGTTTTGCCATAATTTCCATCATCGGTACTACCCGTGAAATGTATCCTGAGGCTGCACGTCAGGAACCAAGACGGTTATTCTAGATATACATCATTTACCATCACGGCGCGTTACCTGACGTTTCACGCACTTATCGCAGATACATAAATTTTGTACATTTTTTTTAAATCAAAACTGCATTCCGAGAGATGACCGTCAGCAAATCCAAAAGAGGGCACATTGTCGCCTTCATCGACAACGCTGGCTCTGATAAACATATATTTTTATAAAGCTCGACCAAAGCTAAAAGTAAGTCACTCAACTGAAAAGCTGACCGCATCTCTGCCACCACAAAAACAAAACGAAAGTGTTTCCCAAGTCGCTGACAAATACTATGTTTTCAGAAAATGCTACAACAATTGCCGTAGTTCAAGAACGAAACAGCACAGCTAGAGAGTCTCGCGCGAGTGTCGGTGGTACTTGAACGTACACATGATTTTACTTAGTTCTTTATGATTGCGGGACTGATTTGAAGAAGAACCTTGTGCTCTCAGAAGAATTGGGTAAGGCGGAGAAATTAGCTTACGTAGGCAGTTATATCTAACCCCGTGCTTTTATATCACATGAATTGTCATCACACTTTCATAAAGTCACACTAATATTCACTAATTTGAGGTATCCGAGGTGGCTATGTGGCATCCAGTTACCGATCAAATTTCGAGCATATGCAGCAATACTAAGATTCGTGCTGCTATACAACGCCGATACATGGCCGTTCAGGGTGCAAAATACCTAAAGGTTTGTGTTGTTCGAACACCATTATCTTCGTAGCATTGGTAGATTGTGGTGGGAAAATTTGGTGAGTCACTGTGATGTTTGACGTAAAGTACTGAGTCCCAGACTCCAGTCTTTGAAACAAGCACTGAATCAGAATAAGTCAAGGTAGTTAGAATACGTTCTGCGTATGTCCACAGTAGGACCTCCTCGTTATGCACTCGTTGTTCTTCGAGGCACGTGATAGTTAAAGGATGGGTGGGGACGGCCATTCGATGACAAGGGAGAGTGGTAGAAAACCACTAACAGTAGACTCATTCGTATAGATCCATTTAGACTACTGGTTTTCGGTTTAGTTTGGCAACAATAGGTGATATGGGTCAGTGCCGCAGTCAATGGCGTTCTCACATTCGCAATTTCTCCTCTTCTGTATAGCTCCTTAACTTGCTATTTGGCATTCGATTGTTCACTGCTCCTAGTTTTTATTTTCATTGATTAGTTGATTCTGCGAGGTTGGTGCAAGACTAACGATTGTCACAAAGGGAACGAAAACTTTCACAGTTTGCCAGCCAGTGTTTATCATTGATGATGCGTATCTGTGTTTGAATAAACGTCCGACTTTATTTCAACCGACGAGTGATTTTCTCTAAATTCATTTGCCTCGGCAAATTTTGAATCGTTCCGAAAATTCGTTTAACCATTTTGAAAGTTTGATGCAGATTTCTTGTGAAATATCTAAGGCAAACTTAGTTGTATTAGATGATTTCTTGGGGAACCGATTTGCATTCCTCCAACCATGTCAGATTTTCCACGAAAACGTATGGGCTGGTAATAGAGATACAAGTTATCAAGTATCTTTTGAGATTTGCTTTTATCATCTATTTCGTGATGACATTTCTTTCTATCTTTAATTCATGTCCAATTAACGAATAACTCACCAAACAACGGAATTCGGCTAATTCGTGCTAGTGATATTCACGGTTGGACGGAAATTCGGTCTAAACTCGCGCGCACTAGTTGTTCTTTAGTTGACTCAATGATTAAGGGTAATTTGAAATCAAACGTAATTTAAAATTGCTGGTGAAATCTGGTTGGCTATCACAGTATAACTCAAAAGTTTGTGACCATATAACGGTGTTATTAGTCTACTGATTGATAAAACCACATATAATATCGATGGTACTGGAATGAGTTGTCCGCTTGAAACCAAAAAAGCTGTGATCTTTCTTGGAATGACTAAAAAGTCACATATAACTCCTGTGTTGATATATTTAGATTTTTGTTGAGGAGCAATACGTGACTGAATTCTTTAAACAATTCAATAATATATAACCAGCTTCATAGGTATAAACGAAAGGAAGAATGACAAACGTTTTGCCTTCCTAGACATCTTAATGATTCAAAGTCTAGGTGAAATAATACAGATAACAATCCATCCAAAAACAATTTGAAGTGGTTATAACATCCAGTTTTCATATTTTACACCAGTCAACAACAAACGGAAATCTAGTAGAACCCGAAATACCCATAGCGCGGATCGATTGTGTCGGTGACCGGACGGATGAGGTCGTCGCGTTTGGACGTGAAGGTCGCGAGTTCAAATCCCCCACCGCCGGTCAACCTCCACAATTGACAACCCTCTGTTGGCCGCAGCTCTGTTCCTGAAACGTGATGTACATTGCTGTTTCATTAATAACAGGAGTAAAAAAATTAAAGCAGTTCCTAAAAGAGGCAATCTGACCAAACGGATACCTTGAAATACCAGTAGACATTCACAAACAGGAACGTCCTAAATGTGCGCTAAATCTTGCCTACATATTGGCTAATCTAGACATTATACGTACAACCAACAGACTGAATCTCAACATAGTCCATAAATGTGCCCGGTTTAAATGCTGCTTATATATTTTATCATTTCATCTACGGCTATGGGTGGCACATATATATGCAGAACGGATCTGTGCCTCGGTCACCGCGTCGGGAAACTTATGCCTAAATGACTAGTGAAATAGGTAATTCATTTATCGCCCGCGCAGAGAACGAGCAAAAGAAACTCGACCTCGTCAATCATGAAGCTTCTTATGACCTTCGGTCACCAGAATGACTCCTGCCGAGCGTTTCAATTGACTGTACGAAACAGTAATCCGAGACTGTTAGCCTGCTATGAGGCTGTATCGATCACTAAGCTGAAATCATCAATGTGTCCAAAAACTGTTGACCTACAAACATCATCCGCTACGACCAATTGCCATTCAATATAACCTCATCATCAAATGACTCAACTAGATTCCTCTGTGCCAGCCAGTTCCGTTTGAATACTCCACAACATTTAAAGGGATCAAAATTGGACAGGCTAAAAACCGTTAGTCATGCCGGGATACGGTTAAAAAGTGAGGTTTCCAGTCTTAGTAAACTTTTAGTTATCCCTGATCTTTTTCAAAATTTTCTCCACACAGGATTAGCTACAATTCATGTCGACCGCGACGAAGACAGATCAGTCAAATTCCCTAAATTGATTCGGATTTTACTTGTCCTGGGCGAATATCCCAGTTGACAGAGATGGATCACGCTCAAGCTGTGGTGCAAGGTTCTTGAACTTCAATGCGCGGCTCTTGAACTGTTCCCCAATGCTTTGAAAATGTGGAATATATTAATGCAGCTTCATTTTTACACGATTCAGCGTCCAATCCAATTGAATGTCTTGTTACAGTAGGAATGAAGATAGAAGTGCAAATTTGTATTCAGTACTCAAGTGCATGAACGGAACAACCTATCTTGTCGTTTAAAACAACAAATACCCGCGAATGTTTTATATTTGGAAATCACCAGGTATCATGTTTGTCTAAAAATTTGCAGGTCCAACCGTTTGTGATGAATTATGAGATTTCTCCTGCCGGTTATCTAACAAAAGCAAGTGGAATGATGATCGATTTGTTGGATATTATGGCGAAACGATTCAATTTCTGGTAAGTTGTTGCACACCAAATCAGTTTCTTTGAGCACGTTCTCGATAAGTTGAAAGCTTTCGACAATTTTCAAACACCTTTAAAGTGAATGCCATTCGTTCATTTATCTGTATTATCAGGTACCGGATCTACCCAGCAACTGATGGACACTACGGAGAATTTTCCTTACGAGGCGAATGGACCGGTCTCATTGGGGATTTACAAAACAAAGTATGTTCATTTCAATGGATTTCTGGTCAATACTTAATATCAATTATTTCCTTCCCAATAAAACACTTTTTTAAAGTAAATAAATCGTTGCCGGGTAACACCTCATTTATGTCCATCTACTCATCCTCTTTTGTCTTGCTTTTGAATAGGCCCTAATATTAGGTGTTAACCAAAGATGAAACACACTACTGCAGGGCTATTTGTTGCAAAGACGAACTGAAAAAGAAAAATCAACCAGCACACTATACCAATCGTTGCTGTGGCAGCGGTACTAGTATTAGTATTAGTAGTAGTAGTAGTAGTAGTAGTAGTAGTAGTAGTAGTAGTAGTAGCAGTAATGGTAACAATAGTTGTAATAGTAGTAATAAAAATACCACATATCTCGTGTTTCTTTGACTTTCAATCCTATTTTCTTTTTCATCGTGTTTCTCGTTTTGTCTTACTATCATCACGATCGCCATTAGCTTGTTGTCAAGTTAATTACTCGGTGGTATCTATTCTCCACTTTATCAGGTCAGTAACTGTTGCATTGTTTTTCGAAGGAATTAGTTGTGCACTCAAGAGCAACGTAATGTTTCATCTTTTCGACCGTTAACAACCTAGCAACACTTGGGCACCAATGTCAATACAATTAGCTCTGATCAAAGTTTGTATGGTTTTTTAATTTAGCAGAGAGATCGGCTGATCAATGAAGTGTTGGTTTTCCTCGTCGATGAGTTGTCACTTAGTAAACAAATTCATCAACGAGACCCACCTAGGAATATTCGCCATTTGACAAACTCTTCATTGTGGACAGGCTGATAAGTTGTTCGTGATACCTTATGCCTTATGCTGTTGTACAACCACTAAAGGAATCGAAAGAGTACTATTCTCATTATTATTATCATTTGCAGTAGCAGTAGTAGTAGTAGTAGTAGTAGTAGTGGTAGTAGTATTGCTGCTATTATTAGAACAGTTTTGCATTGCTTTGATTGACGCAACGATTAACGGTTACTTGTCCAATCTGTTCACTGTGTAAAAATTCAGCGTATCGATCTGGCAGCATCATGCCTGGTTCAGAATAAAGAACGTGACGGTGCCGGGGCCTTCTTGGGGCACATTCTAGACGGTCGCATTGCTTTGCTTCTAGCCAGACCGAAGACCGTAAGCAAACCGTTCACACTGATGCAGATCTATCAACCGCAAGTAGTGGCTGTAATGGTCCTGTGCTCGGTGGTTAATACCGCATTATGCTATCTGTACGATCGATATAGTCCATACAGTGTACGAAATCAAAATCCACCGGTCAAACCTCTCCCAGAAAGAGTACACTTGGAAAAACATGTGTGGGACATGTTTAAATGCACCCTACTTCAATGTAAGTCTCAAGTCCTTGGTTTGAGTAGTGCTTTGCTTCCAAAGAGCGCCATCTGCTTGCCACTAGACACAGGTGTATGATTACTCGTTTATTAAAATAAACCGCTGGGTTTATTCGGCTGCATTCATGAACGAAGCGATATTTCTGTAATCATTTAATTGAGCAGATTTCTTCGAATGTCTTCGAACGACACATGCACTCGCTCTGTCACTAAATCGTTAGTCCGTTATCACAAAATCTCCAAGCCACGGTCATCTGTCGTTTATTGTAAAACGCCTGTTGTCACTTAAAATGATCAGTCTACTGAAGTAAACTCAACGCTTTTTGCGAGCGAGCGAGCTGATGTTGGTTGCCCAGATGCAAAAATCCTGACGGCTTCCTGACCCGTAACCATATTTTCACGGCACCATCTGCAACGTACTTTCATAATTAGCCCATTAATACTTCACGCTACTGAGAGCCGAAGCAAACCAACCTATTCGAACGAACGTATCGATCGTGTAATCTTAATGTTCGGGAACAATCACTGATCTGAATTTGTTTTGGATTAAGTATCGTTGTACAACGTTTTAGTCACCACCTACGGTATGATTCATCTATTGCCCTGTGCCCTTCTTAATGTTGTCGAAAGTACAATGTGAACAGTTACCTCTCTCATATAATGTCTTTCAAGCCTGTTAGGTTAATCGTCAGGTCAGCATCACTCATGCTGTATCAGTTCGACTGGGATCCAGAAGTAACCGGTACGCTTTTTTGCGTCCTAACGGTAGATGATCGCTACCCGACAATTCTTCTGTGGCTGCTTGTAAAGAAGCGGTCAGTAATTCTGGTTCAAGAGGTCCTTAACGGTGATGAATCATTCCCAAATTTAATAGCTTAGTTTGTCCACGAACTATCATGTGAGTAGACAATGGTTATTCTCCTATGACTCTGAATTTCCGAACCGGAATTCTTACTACGCGCAGTATAATGAAACTATATTATACAGTAATACGAGGTGGACTCTGTGTGACCGCTGAAAGAGTGGATGAATGGGACCGGTGGAACGATGTATCATTAGCTAAGAGACCTGCACTGCTTGCAAAAATTTCAGTGTGAAACATTTCACTAGTCCGTACGTCATAAAAAAAGTCAACCGAAATTGGAGAAACGCGGCTCATAGTCGACACTCCTTTGTATGCAAAATTCTCCTTAGGTAGACCGGAAAAGATTACTGGGGAGTAATACAGGAAGACAGCAAAATAACATGACGAACAAGCACAGATCTGATCCGTTCAGCCTACGCAATCATTGCCAATCTCAGTGCTGCTGCATATGCTCGAACTTTGATCGGTAACTGGATGCCACATAGCCACCTCGGATACCTCAGATTGATGAGTGTTAATGTGACTTTATGAAAGTGTGGAGACAATTCATGTGATATAAAAGCACCGGGTTAGATATAACTGCCTATGTAAGCTAATCTCTCCGCCTTACCCAATTCTTCTGAGAGCACAAGGTTCTTCTTCAAACCAGTCCCGCAATCATAAAGAACTAAGTAAAATCATGTGTACGTTCAAGTACCACCGACACTCGCGCGAGACTCTCTAGCTGTGCTGTTTCGTTCTTGAACTACGGCAATTGTTGTAGCATTTTCTGAAAACATAGTATTTGTCAGCGACTTGGGAAACACTTTCGTTTTGTTTTTGTGGTGGCAGAGATGCGGTCAGCTTTTCAGTTGAGTGACTTACTTTTAGCTTTGGTCGAGCTTTATAAAAATATATGTTTATCAGAGCCAGCGTTGTCGATGAAGGCGACAATGTGCCCTCTTTTGGATTTGCTGACGGTCATCTCTCGGAATGCAGTTTTGATTTAAAAAAAATGTACAAAATTTATGAATCTGCGATGGGCATGTGATTCTTAAGTGGACTTATCATCCATTCACCTTCCCAACGATTCAAGTGGGATTCTAGGGAAGAACTAAGAAAGGAGCGCACTAGTATAGGGATGGTTGGACAGAACAATACCGGGTACGCATAGCTGAAGAGCCTCAATAACCGCGAAACCGGTCGTGTGCTTCCGGGGAAATTTCGTTCATCCATTTGTATGCCAAACATACTACTAAGAAAAAACAGTACTTTCTGGCCTTGCGTGCTATTTTTGAACGTTATTCTTGCCTGACAGATGAAAATGCTTCAATTTTTGTGGTCCAGGTTTCGCTAAAGTAGACGGAAAGTAAAATGGAGACAATGTATTGGAAGCACTTAGTAATATCAGGCCGAATATTCCCCCTCGAATGGTGCATACATGGTCAAAAGATAAAAAAATCGAACCCAGTTGGAAGTTGACCGGCAAAGTACGACATCTTCGGCATTCTTCAGACGTTTTGTAGCTGGTCCATCCAGCCAATCGGTCAACTAAGCAGCTGGCACAATCGTTGAAGAAAGCATTGATATGCTCTACCTACAGAGCTGTACAATCAGGAAATTCAGTTTGGTATCTGCTTGTTTTCCATACACCATTGGAGGTTCCGTATCTAATTCAGTTGAACTGTTCTTTATGATCAGAATAACTGGCAGTATATTTCACGAATCCTTGTGCTCGATTGGGCCTTGTTGTGTTCGACACTAGCAGTTTGAGTAGAGTGATAAAACCGATCAGTCAAAGTACAACTAAATTTACCGGTGCTCATCCATGATGCTTAATTTAAGCTGGTATGTGCGCTAGAATTCTCGTAGAGTCCATTATACTTGGTGGTACAAATTTTGCGTTAAGTATGCAAATACTTAGGTTTACGAAATTATTAATCATGTGATATAAACACTCAACTCACAAGCGATGTACAGTTGATTCATACTTGTTGGGAAAGTTAGTTGTTCTTACATCTCACGAGACGAATCACACTTCAAAAGGTGGCACGAAATGTGCTTATTTCACTATGTTGTTTTTCTTACTCATCTGTTTCGATATGGTTCAGTTATTCCTTCTAAAAATCAGCACAGGCTCCACCTCCACTCAATGTTGGCATGAAGCGACCGTTCATGCCCTGGTTTGCTTAGTTCCTTTCTCATCAATAAGTAAATTACCTGATTACTAATCGTCCTCGAGGAATTCCTCTTCCTCTCTCTCTCTGGCTCTCTCTTCCCTGCTGACTGACCGCAACTGTGATCATAACTAAAGCATGAATATAACTGAGCACCTTAGTGGCATTTAGACACGTATGCGGTCGTTTAACAGGATTCGGACAACCATCACTGCTACTGAATAAATCATGCTCAAGTCTTCAATCAAAGGGGGTATAAAGCAAACGAACACATTACGGATAATTTCGGCGGAACATAATGAGTATTGTGGACAGAATTGATTTCGACCATCAGTTTTGCATGCTTCCAGTCAATTGTTAGGTTCTTCAGAAGTCACAGCATAGATTCACCATATAACATTAATAATAATAATAATAATAATAATAATAATAATCGCCCTCAGCGTGAGCTTCAAAGCAATGACAGTGTGATTAGGTTAAGAACTGAGTTGATAACTAATTCAATGTCTTGTTGGCGTCTCGGACAGGCATACACTCACAGTCGTGCAAACAAATTAAAATCAATGAAAAATAACAAATGAAGAGGGCAGAAAAACAGGAAATATGAGATAACAGGGCGCCAACAGTTGCGCGACAGGTGTTCCCTAAACACACAGTTCGGACATTATTCGACGAAAGACTGCAAGTGCATGAACTGAGCAGATATCGATTACTTGGCCTAATTTTCATTCGGAATACAGTTTCAGCGTCAACTTGGTGATTTGACTCTAACAAGTGAGGTGACACCAAGAACATTCAAGTTGCTCGCGGTAGATCTGCAAATTCTGTCCGACAGGCAGTTTGTTTTGCTTCCGATCTACCGTGAACCACAGATACTTGGAAATAGATATGCATAGCTCAAGGTTACATGGACGTCTACCACATCCAGATTAGTACGACTGAGAGAACAAGAAGTTTTGCATGTCCTCCTGAAGTGGATCGCGTTGGAAGTGTATTTGACTGCCGTAGTAAGTCAACGACTTATTCGAGTCAACAAGTCATCACCTTTGAAAGGCGAAGAACTGTACTGTGAAACAGTCATCACTGAGTAGTTCTTACCAGCAAGTGTAGTTCTCAGTCCATTTGTCTATCTTGGTTACAGTTATGAGCTGTAGAAGTAACATAGAGAAATAATGTCGTGATTAAATCAAAAGTGAGAAAACCTCGCTGAATGTAAGTAATGCACCGATAAGGCACGTTTGTGACGTGTGAATATTTGCAGTTTTCTATGGTTTCTAGTGGCCGCATGAGCACAAATCTAAAATCGGGAGTTTTTCATCAATTTCGCACTCCTTTATATAGTTGATATTAAGATGTAACGAATTTAATCTCCCATCTATTTCCTTGGCATCCGCTTCGTTCTTTAAAATAGTCTTCGGCTTAGTTACGAAGTAGCTATGAGAAAAGTAATGAATACAACAACCAGTATCGATTCAAGTGAGCTCTTCAAATGTACCACATGTGTTCACTCATCAATCTCTCCAATGAAAAGGAACTATAGAACACGGACACACAGGATCGACAAAGTCTTTAGCTGTGCATCATGAAATTCGAACTCGCTGGCTTACTTGCGTAGTTCGTTTCAGATTCTTCTAATCCTATATTCGTGAACACTGATGTGACATAATGGGAGAAGAAAAAGTCATTGCAATAATCTTCATCCGGTAAATCTTCCCTCGGGTGATTTATATTTTGTTCTGCCTCAAAAGCGGACGCCCAGAAAAAGCGGGCTTGCCTTTCTGCACAAACGCTTAGCACCTTTGTGTTGGAGTGAGTTTCATATTACTAAGATAGGTTTCAGAGGTGCGTTACTCTATCGCAATCGATAGACAAGTTTGGGGTCCCAATGAAATGCGCTTTCCGGCGTATTCAAGCCCACAAAGCGGAGATATTGATTCACGAGCAGATGAACAGGAATGTCACGATTGGCAAATACGATAAGAAGACAACAGCACAGTGCATTGCGGATAAGTCGGGCGGCTGCATTCAGAACCGGTATTTGTCTGGGGCACTTCACGATTTGACCTTGAGCATTTTTATCCAATAGGAGTAAACTTTGATCAATGAGAAAAGTTATTCAGCACAACGGATGGCTTGCGTCTGTTGTCGCAATCCAATGCAGCTGGTGATTAGTAGATTTATAATGTACAATGCTTTAAAATGAATGAAATAACGTGTTGTTTTACACTCTCTTTCGTAGGTCACCATGTTGGTTTGGTTGTATAAGTACTGATCCTGTACGGTACGCTTACTCGGCTCCGGATCACGTTGATTTTTCCTTTTTCTGTCCGTTCCAGATCAGTCAAGCAACCTCTTTGAAGACCGTTGTCCCATTGCATGCTACGACAGTACTACTGGACAGAACAGTGAACAGTCGAACCTACTTGAATCTGTTAGACATGCACATAAGATTTCATTGCCCCAGTTAGTGGAGCATTTTGCGGTGCTCCGGTATTATACACATCACCGACTCGAAAATCTTCCGCAGGTCCTTAGACCACCTGTTCCTAATCCGAACATTTATCCTCATGGTCACCGACTTGGATAGGAGAATAAAAAAGCGAAGCGCGTTTTTTTAATTCGGACTCTGTTCTAAATTGTGTTCAGAGGGAAATATCATTTGATAATAGTGATAATGAATAGGGGAATTTGTGAAATCTGAGCGAAATTATTGAGCATACCAAAGTAATTATTTTCCAGTTTAAATAACAGGACCATATCAATGCGACATGTTCTTAAATCCATCGCAAGAACCATAACTAGATTCGCCATCAAAGCTACGCTTTCGAAGTGTAAACTTTTACATACACTTAGATAGTACATTTATATCGCATGTATCCGTTATCTCTCTATTTAGCTCAGTAGTTCTGGGTAAACGGTGTACGGAAATAACAAACTCATACTCCGACTAATTTTGATGCGCGTATCTATTCCTCCACTGCCTCTCCCTCCTCCCGACTCTAGGACCAGTGTGTCACGTGTTTTACGTAAAGTCAGTGTCACGTTTTTGCTCGTTACTTTTCAATTGTTGCAGAATTATAAATCACCCAAGCAACTGTTTTGTTGCACTGAATACCGCCCAGTATTTGTTGGTTATTTCTGAATTCAGTTTGTAAGGAAGGCTAGATTATCTCCATGGGATTTGTTTGGAAAAGAGGCTTGGCAGCTCATTTTGTTACGCCCGGAGCTACTTGCTCTCTCGCTCTCTTATCCCCGTTCTTCTTTGTCGTTTGCTTCTTCTAGGTATACAAGTTTATCCCACAAACCCTTCTTCACGTTGCATGCTGCTGGCACAATGGACTTTGGTATTTCTTATCTACTTGGCTTGGCAATGTGATATCACGTCATTTTTGACACGGAAAAGTTACCATCCACGAATTAAATCTCTAGTAGAACTGGCCGAAGACCTGTCCGTAAAACCTGTAATCGTAAAAGGCAGTGGAGTCTATGAATTCTTCGAGGTTTGTTGTTATTTTTCCTGGGTTATTTATCCAGAATTTGGTGGAGAAAAAATTAGTTAAACGTTAACATATATGCAATTTCTTACCATTCTTCATTGTTCTTTTCACTCAGGAGTCCAATGTGAAACAAGAGTATAAAGAAATTTTTCGACGCATCCTCGAAGAGAATTTGATAGCTCCAAATCACTCCGTAGCAGTTTCCATGATACTGTCCAATCCGGACTATGTTGTTGTTGGGGATTATGAAACACTGTTGTATCTACAACTCCGAAAGTGTCACGATTTAATGGTAATCAATACAAATGTCGTTATGGGTCAACAATCAATCATGGCACTTCCAGATGTGGACTGGGTTAAACCGTTCGCGACTTAGTAAGTTTTGGTATTAGTCAAAATATAAACTTGATTTCATCGATATTGAACTAAGGCTGACTGATCGTGAAGAACCGCTGATGTAATCTTGCGTGGGCATTGACCACATTCCCTTGGACAACTCCTCAGTTTTCAAAGTAATAAAGCATAGGAAAGTAATTTGTAAACGTCATTTTTTCTCCAAGCAGGCCACTGAAGTCTGTCCCATTTATTGCCTGAGTGAATCAAACCATAATTGATCGTTTTTTTTGATTAACCCATTAAATGATCAGCTGATTGGTTGACTGATGAAGTGAGCGGATAAAACCTAGTTGATTGACTGATTAATTTGGCGCAAACCCTTATTTATTGATGTCTTATAGAACATCGTCGATTAATGCATGAATAGCACGAATGTGTAGTAAAGTCCGGTCAGTTTCATGTAAAATCTACTATGCACCTCATCATGTTGACAGGGTAAATGACAGGTAAACAAGAGGCATCACATTACTTGTGTTTGGTCATCGGAGCACTTACGAATGTATCGGACTTGCCGCATCAAAAACGAATGACGTCTAGGTAGTACAAACGTGTAACATTGCTATTATGTATGCACCATAATCCAGAGGTCCGTTTGAAGAAAGACAAGGAAATTCTTGTACATCAGTAGAAAGTAGAGCAAAGCGGTTCGAAGCCTATCGTAATAAGTAATTTTCCTCTTTCTGAAATTGACTAGGGACCTCAAATGCTAACAAAAACTTTCTATAACCATCTAAGTTGATTAACAAATCAGAGGCCCCTATTCCGGCAATTTAGGCAGTCAACTAACTCAAGGGATAATTAGAATTCACCTTTTCTAAGAATAGCAATATCCAAGGTTCTAAACAACATGAAAGAATCGCAGGTAGAATGCCCAACAGTAAAGAATGACAGTGGATTCCCTGAGATTGACTTGAACCTATCAGGGCTAGCTGAGCCACACAGAGCAGAAACTGTTCGGGGAACTAAAAACTCCGACCAGCAGCAATGTAGACGAGCATTGGGATCAAACTAAGCAGCCTATGCATTTGGCAGCAGATTTCGCCTGCGGTCCTAGATCTGGCGTTCATTAAAAACATTGGATCTCGTAAGGGTCATTGGGTCGAATGGAGCAAAAACGCCAGCCCCCTAACAGCAAGGAAGTGAATATGGTGCCCCGATGATTGCAGCGTCAGTTGACCATAAGCCTTAGGAATGACCGCGAAAGCTGGTGGGTTAAGGTAGC